>JAZKJV010000268.1:664054-912827 GCA_037367405.1 Ottelia alismoides
TGGACTTGAGCTGGAATCACGATTTGGGGTGCAGTCACCTCGTCTCTCCATCGAGAGAGTCGATTGATGCTAACTCTCATATCTTGAAGTTTGTCTAGTACTCGCTGGAGTTAAGGAGAGATCGAAGAAGAGGTGGACCCCTGGTCCTGCTTGTCCTGAGGCTGCTGATACTATCTAAATTAGTCCTGCTGGCCCTGGCATTGATACTACTTCTGCTGTGGTTGCATGTCTGATAACCCGTACGATACTCCTCACGCTGTTGTTGCTGCTGATGAGGCTGGTAGGTGGGCTGAGATTCTGGTGGATGAGGGTTCAGAGTAGAGTTTGGATCTGATCAATTGACAGGTTCCAAGTTACACCAGATTATGTTTATCTCCATGACTTGTGGAGGTTCCTCGTAAATAGTTTGCGCAGAGGTTTCTTTGGTTTGATGGGAAAAGACTTGGTCTCCACGCCATTGGCTCTGTTGCCTACCCCTTGCCCTCAAATGTAGTGAATTTAGTGCATGGGGGTAGGGGGTGAAGTCAGGACAAGTATCTGCATCTTAGATACCCTGTTAGTCAGTTCCTCCATTTGCTTAAGTAATTTAACCAATTTCTCCATATCAGATGATTTATGGAGTTCGTCCACCTTCTTGTAATATGTTCGATCATAGTTAGCTTATCAGTTATTATTCCCATGTCAATGCTCTAATCGGTCGTCAGATCATTCACCATCTTCTTAGAGTCGGCTATGTAAGCCCGGTTGGTGGTCTGTGCACGGCTGGATTCTGCTAGTCTCTCGAACACCTTGTATACGGTGTCTTCATGGCATCCCATGTAGCTTCCTCCGCAAGAGGCACTCGCTAACCCTTGGGTCTCAGGGTTTAGTCCACTGACAAGACTTTGGACCAACATCATTTTGCTTATCCCGTGTCCTCGGCATTTCCGGATTAGGTCTGTAAACCTTTCCCACGTTTCATGGAATGGCTCACTCGAGTGTTGGGTGAAGTTCGTGAGATTGATCCTCGTCTGATTAATTCTACTCATTGGGTAGAATGTCTGTAAGAACAATGTCTTGAATGTGTCCTATAAGTTGACTACTTCCCTTAAGTTCTTCAGCCAGTAAGCCGCCTTATCAGTTAAGGCGAAGGAAATAACTCTCAGCCTTATGTAGTCTTGACTAAGCCTAGGGTAGCATAAGTCAGCGCAGACTAGCTCGAAGTCACGGAGGAAGATGTATGGTTCTTCGTAATTATTCCCTCCGAACTTAGGCAACAATGCGAGGAAATGTGGTTTGTGTTCGAATGCATCTTGGGGGGGGATGGTTACCGACCTTATCCAATTATTATCTTCATATAATTCAACCACTCCATGGACTTTGGGCGAAGACGAAGAAACTTCTTGCATGAGGTGGAGGTGGGAGGGGTTCAGGTAATGGGGGAGGCTGCGCTTGGGAAAGCATTGAGGGACTACTTCGTCGAAGTTACACGGAAGAAAAAGGGGAGAGGCTGGGGATGGCTGGGAAGAGGCGTGGAATCCCTATCGGAAGCACAAGAGCTTAATAGCTCCATTTTCGGAAGAGGAGGCGAAGCAGGATGTTTGGAGCTTAAATGCAGATGGAGCTCCGGGTCCGGATGGCTTTCCGGTGCTTTTCTACCGTGAATTCTGGGATGTTCTGAAGACAGAGCTCATGGAGATACTCAACGAATTCAAGGAGGGCAACAAAGGCTTTAAAAAGAACAACCGGGCATTACTCTACTTGTTGCATAAGAAAGACACCAACACGAGTATTGATGATTATAGGCCCATGGTGCTATCTAATGTTATTTATCTAATAGTGTCCAAGCTCCTTGCTAACAAGTTACGGTTCGTCTTGGGCTATGTAGTGTTGGAGGGACAGTCATCATTTGTTCCGAGGAGACATATGGCTGAGGGGCTGGTGATGGCATCCGAGATTTGCATGAATTGGAAGAGGACAGGGGAAAGATACGTGCTTTGGAAGATCGACTATGTGAAGGCATATGAGAAGGTTGACTGGAGGTTCCTCTAGATATCTTTGTGTCGGAGAGTCTTCCCGGAGTTGTGGGTAGACTGGACTAAGAGATGTGTCACTACATCCTCTTATTCGGTTCTACTAAACGGAAAACCAGACGGGGGGGGGGGTTCTTCCAACCGCAGAGGGGGGTGAGGCAGGGGTGTCTGTTGGCCTTGATGCTATCTGTCTTAATAGCGGATGCGTTGGGAGTCTTACTTAGGAAGGTTGTAGAGGCGGGATGGTTTGAAGGTTATCGTAGGGAGGATATATCCATCCCTATCCTATAATATATACATATGACACTGTCCTCTTTCTCGGAGGCACAAAGGAGCAAAATGCACATGTGGTACAACTGGTAGAAATATTTGGTAGCCTGGCGGGATTAGAATTGATAAGAGCAAGTCGGTGGTGATAACCTTTGGGATGAACAAGGCAGAGAGGAGCAGCATGGATATGACTACGGTGTGCCCCTTGGGGAACCTCCCGATTCACTACTTGGGCTTACCTTTGGTGACAGGAAGCTGAAGAAGACAGTCTGGGATGATGTTGTTCAGAGGATGGAGCGTAGATTGGCGGGATGAAAAGTGGTTATTTGTCCAGAGGTGGAAAGCTTGTTCTATTGAAACATGTGCTCTCTGCTATACCTATCTTTTTCTTCTCCACTAGATTGTTACCGGTGAGGGTTAGAAGGAAAATTGAATATTTGATGAGGAGGTTCTTCTGGTCGGACGGGAGGCAACAAGGTCCCGTGATGCTTTTGGTCAACTGAGAGGAGATGACAAGGAGCTGCGAGGATGGAGGGCTGGGAATTCGCGATGTGGAATGTATGAACAAGGCTCTCCTCACGAAGTGGCTTATCAACATTTGGGGGCCTTCAACCTCGCTTGCGGCTAGATTAATAAGGAAAATCTATGGGGTCGCGAGCCAGTTTTTGTTGGGTAGAGTTTACTTTGAATCCCCTTTTTGGGCCAGTATCCGTGAGGTCCTTCCGCTGCTTGGGACTATGGTTCGACCCAAGGTTGGGGATGGCAATATCTTTTTATTCTGGAGGGATGATTGGACGGGGGAGGGAAAGATTAAAGATCGATAACAACGATTGTTTGCACTAGCGGCCTCGAAGAAGGCTACCCTGGCACAGATGACAGAAACATGAATGTAGGCACCGGTCTTTTCGACTGATCTTTCTGAGCAGTGCATGGAGGAGTACTTAAGGTTGCGGACGGAGCTACCTCAGACGAGTTTGTTATCCACGGGCAGAGATCATTGTAAATGGCAGGGCATGAATTTCACCGTGAAGAGATCCTATGATGGGTTCAATAGGCAAGCGCGTGAGCAGGAACGTGAGCTGAGGGAGGACGTCAAAATTATTTGGGCAGCGAAGATCCCAAGTAGAGTTACGTATTTCTGTGGTGTCTGAGAAGGGGTCGCTTGTTGGACAAGGTACGCTGAGGGAGATTGCTGGGTCAAACGGATACTCGTTGTGACAGATGTGTGGAGATGGAGGAAGATTCTGATCACCTATTTTTAAGGTACCCGTTTCGGCCTAGGTTTGGAGAGAGATGGGGATTTCGTAGCTCGATACGGTGAGTCTATCGTTGTTTTGGGCTTCTATTCGACGGATTGGCAGCGTTTTCCACATATGATTGTTTGAGGTCGTTCGTAGTATTGTGGGCCATCTGGATGGAGCATAATGAAGTGATATTCAAGAACCAGAGATTTTATGGTGAAAATGTGGTTACCCATTGTACCATGTTTTATAATTTATGGTCAACACGGTAATGTAAACAATACTTTCATATAATATAAACCAAGCGGTGACCCCCATGATGGGAGATCACCAGATCTTCACTCAAAAAAAGTCATCTAATTCAGGGAGGTACGTATCTTCCATAGTAGACTCACCGCGTTGTATTTCTGCCATCTGTGCTCTAAGGAGTTCATTGTGTTGTTTGATAGCAGTTATTCTAGCCAAAAGTGCACAAATAGGGTCATTGCCGTTATCGTCCTTCTTTGGAGGCATCTTGTCTTCTTCTTCACCTTCAGATGCACACAAATGCGAGTTAGCTCATGCTTGGAAGGTTTAGGGGTTCTGCCAAAGATGAAAGTTTCTTTGACAGGAAGGGAGTAAGAGAGAGGATTAGTCGGGGGTTGATAATCCCTATAGGTGTGGGGTGAACCATGGTTTGGAGAAAAGGGTCATCTCCGTACCATGGGGTTTCGAGAAGAGGGTCATCTTGAAACCGAGGAGATGAGTTACTTGAGGAGCTCGGGGATTTGTTCGCAAAGTCCGAATGAAGAACTCCAAAAGAATCCATCTTGGATGAAAGGAGTAGTTTGGAGAACAAAGAAATATCCACGAAGCGTACAAATGTACAGAAGACACACACAGAATAAACAGAATTCAAACTCGTCAATTCACCCACTCAACACTGGTGAAGGCATGTTAGGGCTCTGTCACTTATCTTTTCAATTTTAATTTAATGATAAAGCAATCTGAAAATTAAGAGGAGTTGCTAGGTGCCGAAATATTTCACATAAGGGGTTGAAATAGACCCGACACACCACAGAGAAGTCCAGTTTGAATTATTAAAAATTAACAAGGTTCAAAGAGAGAGGGACCCTGTGAATAATGTAAAAAATTAAATATAAACTAATTCTCTCACACAAAAAATAAAAATTCAATCTTCATAATATCCCAAAATTGCGCCGAGTAATCTGCAAAGAAAGAAATTGCAGTTGATATCAGAAGTGAGAGAAAAACACAAAATGAAATGCAGAAATAAAATGAAAAAAAGAAAAAAATGACACAAAAATTATTATCACAAAAATTAATTATAGAAAATAATTTAAAACCCTAAAAATTCGTCGTTCCCCAGCAACGACGCCATTCAATGAACTCGAATTTTGCATCTTCAATAATCGATAATTGTAGTGTAGGAGACGATCTTCGGTCAATCAAAAACCACAATCTTTGAATGTTGTGGAGTATTTTTCTTGGTAAGTGTATCAAGGTCGAACACAGGGAACAAACTATTTTTAGTTGAGCGGTTTTAAATTAATTTAAATAAATAATTAATTGCTAATTAATTTCAGTATCGAAAAATAAAGAGAAAATGCGATGAAATGCAATGCGAAGGTAATAAATAGAGATTAAGCTCAGGATCGGTGATTTACACGATTTAAATCCAATAAAATATTAATCAGTATCCTTGAAATTTAATCACAAACCAAAAGATACCGTTTCAAAATAGATATTCAAATTAATCTGAGACTGCAGGTAAGAAGATGAATAGATCAATTCATACCCCTATCAAATAGATCAATGATTTAAGAAGAATATTTTCCCAACATTCTTGCAATTTAATCCTCAAAGAATAAACAAGAAAGTTAAAGGAATAAATCTAATGAGTCTACTCAATTTAGCATTGAAAAAATTAATTCCTCAAATATGGCCAACCATCTGTGGAGGATTAAAAATCTCCTTTAACATTATCAACAAAATACAATAATTTCTCTGTAATCTTTCCCATGCAAATATTAGTTTCTCAAAATAATGATCATGAATCCCGAGAGAGTTATTCTATTTAAAATCCTCAGTTGAATCCCTGCAATACATAACATTAATTTCCTCTATTTAATACATCACAAATATGTCACTTTGTAGTCTGCATAAATCAAAATGCTCCTCAAATAATAATCATTATAACTTATCATCAGATTTGTCCACAAGATGGGTGATAAGAAATAGCATGGAATAAGCTTCAAAACGACATCTTATATGCTAAAATCAGAGTTCAGCTGAAATCCTGAAAAAGATATGCTAAATTGAAATATCTGGGATCGAAATGCAATAAAAAGAAATATTTTCTTCTCAACTATGTCCTTGGAGGACTTATCTATAATTCGTAAAAACTGACTGAGCTCATATACAATTTTCCTTGTGTATCACGTGCATGGCACGCGACTTTGGCGGCGGGGACTCTTCTGTAGTTTCAGGATTTTGCAGGGGTACGGATGTAATTTTTCTGGCCCTCACGTACCTAGGATCGAGTAACCACAGCTGAGGTTTGGAGCCCCGAGGCTCCTTGTAGTGGGTGATCGTGCTTCGGAGGCCCTGAGCCTCGAGGCATGGGTCCAGGCTCGAGGGCGTGGTCGATGTCGCTGGGGCAGGGCCGTTGGATCCGGGGTTACACTCCTGATCCAAGGTGGATGGTCCGTGGGGCTCTTGCCATCCGAGGCAAGGGTAGAGGCCTAGGCTGAGCACGACGGAGCTGCAGGCGTAGGGTGGCTGGCGGCTACGGGCGGCGACAGACGAAGACTTCCTCGGTGCCCTGCATATGTTAGTAACAACGAGGAGCGAGGGCAAGGAGGAGCTGGGTTGAGATGGTAGAGCGATTGGGCGATAACGAAGGCCTAGGAGCGATTGAGAGCGACCAACATTGGCGGAGTCAGCCAAGGCAGTTGTGTGCTTGGGGGTTTACGCACGAGCGATGTCTGGGCTGCCGGAGCAGAGACACGGGTAGTGAAGGAGGGGTGGTCGAACGGGTTCAAGCGGAGTAGACAGTGGTTGACGACGAGCGGATGTGCGGGATGCTTGGGAAGGAGGGAGAACATAGCAGTGAGGAAGAAGACAAAGATGAGAGAACAAATGTACCTGGAGATGAACGGAGAGAAGGAGGCAGAGGTGGTATCGACTTTCCTGTAAGCAAAGGAGCATGTAGCTCAAGGTCTTCGCTCGAGAGATCTAGCAAGAAGAACTCGAGCTTCTACCGCGACTGCAACAATGGACAAGGTGTTCCTTGGATCGCGCCAACCTGGATCTTTGTCTTTGCTCAACAGGAGGTCCAAGGGACTGCCACTGCCTTGAGACATGGAGCTAGAGGTTTCAGGTAAGGAAATGGCGGATGGGTCACGAAGAGGGAGGCCGACGAGGTTAAATAGGGAGGCAGTCGTAATGGCTATGGGGGAAGGCGGGGGGTGATGGTGTTACACAATAGAGGGATCGTGATGACGGTCGCAACGGTCGGAGGAGGAAAGGTTGCAGGAGGGTGACAGGCACAACGACTGGAAGGTGAAGGGGCAACAACAGCATGTGCGTGGGAGGCAGGTACGTGCTGTGCACGTGCGAGTGAAGGATGACAGGGGGACATGTGCTCGTGTTGCGCACGTGCGGGTGAAGGATGATAGGACATCACGTGCTGAGCACGTGACCAAGCAGGGGGAGGAGAGAGAGGAAGTGGGGTGCCACGTGGCACGCCCAAGGGCTGCCACGTGTTAGCCCCAAAAACGTTTTCAAAATAAAAAGAGAAGGAAAAATAGATTAGAAATAGAGGAGATCTCGGATCGAAAAATTTCCTTTATGAAAGTTGTTCGTCTCGGCGAGATCTACAACTTTTAATATGGACTCCGAAGCAAAAGAGGTCAACTGTGCAAAGTGATAATTTTGGTAGTTCTCCATGTGCATATAAAACCAACTTTTGGGGGTTTTGTATTTTTATTTTAAAAAGGATGGAAAAAACTAGAAAAATACGATAAAATACAAGACACTTGATTACACATTAATATAATTTTTTGGATTTTTAATAAATAAGAAAATAGGAAAATAAAATAGGAGTACGAAATACGAGATTTTTGTACATACTCGCGGAGGACACACGGACATAGTCAGTATTTTTGATTTCAGTCTTGATCAAGATTTGAGTTTTTATGCCGTTTGATAAAATTTCGTCAAAGAATAAAATGAAAAAGAAATAAAATTAAAAGGATTAATTATGCACATAAAAACTCGGGTCAAAAATAGCAAAAATATAAAATGCGCTAAAGAGGCCCCAAACCCAAATTTCACATACGAGCTTCGAATTTTATGAAATTGATCTTACTTTGAAGGTATTTGAAAATGGAGTACTTTAAAAGTGAGTAGACTAAAATCAGACATTGTATGAGAAAGATATGCGTGATTTAGTCTGTAGGACTTGGGTTTATTTGATACTTATTTTAGTTTGTAATTTTTTATTATTTTTTTATTATTGTTAATAATATATAGACAATGGAAGTGGTTTTATGTTAATCGAAGTTAGGATGAATTAATTAAAAAAGGGAAGTTAGCGACTTTTTAGGCTAATTTACACTTGGATTTTTTTGGTTTCTTATTTTATACAATTATGCGTGATGAAATGCGAATATTCTTTACACATGTATGAATGCTAATGATGCTATATTAATTATTAAATGCATATGAACATTGGGGAACAAAGCCTAATTGACAAATTTTAGCATGATGAGTCTGAGATTTGTCAGCCATACGGTTCTGCTGATGAGGCACACCATGATTATAGTCCATTGCAAAAGGTACGATCTTTACAAGATATTTTAGAGTCTACCTTTGAACTTTTAGTTGTCACACCAATTTCGTATGAAGAAGCATGTGGAAATGTAGAATGGGAGAAATCAATGCAGAGGAAGTACATGCTATTAAAAAAATGATACGTGGGAGTTGATGGATTTTCCTGAAGGAAAAATTCCTATTGTTGTGAAATTGGTTTACAGAGTTAAGTATGATGTAGATGGGCATATCAAAAAATATAAAGCAAGGCTTGTCGTCGAAGGGATATGCACAAAAAAAGCGGATTGATTTTTCCGAAACTTTTTCTCCCGTAGCTAGATTTGAAACAATTAGAATGCTATTAGCATTATCTGCACATATAAGGTGGAAGGTTTATCGGTTTGATGTCAAGTTGGCATTTTTAAATGGTGCATTATTTGAAGATGTTGATGGCAAAGAAGAAAAGGTGTATAAATGGAAGAAATCACATTATCGGCAAAAGCAGTTGCCGAGAGCATGGTATGGGAGGCTCGATAATTATCTACATTGGAAAGATTTTCACCATAGTGAAAATGAGCCTACTTTATATGTTAAGGCGGAAGGTGAAAATATGCTCATAGTCTGCGTGTATGTTAAATATAATATATGCAGGTTCCTCCGAAGTGTTTATTTCAGAGTTCAAATCGAACGTGATGAATGAATTTGAAATGTAAGATTTGGGGCTTCTACATTATTTTCTCGGGCTCAAGTTATGCAAACAAATAAGATATATTTATTTCTTAAGAAAAATATGCCTTGGATTTGCTTGCAAAATTTCTTATGCGGAATTGCAAGTCATCATGGACACTATGAATGCAAATGAAAAATTAATCTTTAATGATGGAGCCGCAAAAGCAAGTGAGTATTTATTCTGCAGTTTGGTTAGTAGCTTGATGTATCTAATGCACACTCAACCAGATATTATGCTTCCGGTCAGCTTGGTATCGAGGTTTATGCATGATCTATTTGTTCCACCATTTCAGAGAAATGAAGCGTAATATTCGTGCAACCAGCAAATATGGGATTTGGTACATATCTGTCTCTAATTTTGATTTAGTCGGTTTACTGATAGTGATTGGGCTGGATGCACAGTTGAAAGAAAGAGTACAAGTGGCTATATTTTTAAATTGTGTCTCAGGTGCAATCTCGTGAAGTTAAAAAAAACAAGCTACAACGACATTATCATCATTCGAGGTGTAATATATTGTAGCTTCTTCAGCGACTTGTCAAACCATTTGGATGCGAAGGATTATATAGGACATGAAGCAACCTCAAGCCCGTGAAACAAAAGTCTTCTGCAACAACAAGGTGAACATTTTAATGACACGAAATTAGGTGTTTCATGGACAGACCAAACACATCGAAATCCGTTATCATTTCATCAGAGATTATGTCAACGAAGGAGCTATCAAGATGGAGTATTAGTCTACTACAAAACAAGTTGCTGATGGCTTTACAAAAGCATTGCCTTTTGGCAAGTTCATGGAGTTCCGAGCCAATCTTGGTATTTCGGATTTTGCATTAAGGTGGAGTATTAAATATTTATGCAAAACGCTCTCTCTTCCTATTTTCGGTTTTCCATTATTTTGTTTTAAATGTTTGTATAGTGGAAGAAGTGAGCAAGTTGTGTTGAGAATTGTACGTAGTGGGGAGATTGGGATTCTATTTTTAGAATCTGAGTCATTATTTAAGTGTGTGGTGTACGAATATTGTTGTGTGTGTCAAAGTTATTTTGTTCTTGTTTCCACCGTTAACAGAGTTGTAAGTTTTTTATTTGTGCCCTCTCTTTACAAGTTTTTGAGTGAGTGCCTCCAAGTATTTGTGTGTTTTTCCAACCAATACATCTCGAAGCACACCGGCAGGGAGCACTTGAGGTCAGAGCCCACTGCGGTTACCCACGACAACTGACCTCATATCATGCCATCCGAAATGATCTCACCTACCCGGATCACCGGGGTATAATCCCCCGTATAGGGATCCTTCTGCCAAAAAATCCCCAAAATGGGGATGACTGAAAAATATTTCCCACACTGGGCATATATCGGCAAACCATTTGCCGTTCCTTGTTTCATGCGCGACAAATGGTTTGTCGCTCGCGACAAATGATTCTCCGTGCCACATGGACGGCCAAAAACTGTGTCCGCTATGAAAATATGGCATCCCGGCCCCCTCCCGTCCGTCCATGTATTTGCCGATATATCCTTATTTTGGGAAATGTTTTCGCACCATCCCCATTTCGGTCAATTCTTTCCCCCCTCCCCCTTCCGGAAAACATCCCAATCACCGGCATCGGCATCTCCTGAACCGCAGCGAGGCTCCGCCCCACAAGAGGGATGCTTCTTATCGAGATGTGTGTCCCCCTCTGCTAAGAATCACTCCGGCCATCCCGAACCAACGAGGTTCTCCGGTGAACCCTACGTCCGGCACCCCACGGGAAAACCAAGATCTTCCGCGCCTCTGTCTCCGAGAGACCACGCAGGCACACCATCGATTCATCGAACCATCTAGCTTCACTACATCACCCCCGAAATCGCTCCTGGTCGATATCCTCCATCGCATCTGCAAGACACTGCCCTTCATATCGACAAACACCCACCACCACCTGCCCAATGCCATCCCAACCACACCATCCTCCTCTCCACCCTCTACACCTCCAGGATTCCTCTCCTGCTTCCTCGGACAGCTGAAGCTCATGTGACCATTCATCCTACATCGGAAACACCTAACTGGGTCCCGACAGCCCGCATTGTGGTAGCCCCACACCCTGCTTTGCAAGCACCTTCCTCTGAAGCCAGGCGACCCACCTCCCATCCCTCTTTCGCTCTCCCGCCGGTGACGCACGGCCCGACGGGACCTTCGTTCCACTTTCGCCCAACTGCCAGGGGTGTCACGCATCCTTCATTCCCAATTCCAATACCTGCAAAAATTGATTTGCTGTTTCTTATCTATTTAATGTGCAAGAGTATATTTCATCTAACTTACTGTAAAAAAATCACAAATTAAGGCAAGTATCAAAATATTCTAGCATTTTCAAATACTTGGCCTTTTCTCTGATTCGACGTTGGAACATATTATGATATTGAAAAATGCTGCTTAATTTCTTGAATTTTTATTGTAGGAAAACTAATGAAATTAATACTTCTCCCTTGATATACCGAACCCTATACTCCATTCCCTCACATCATCAACCAGATTATATTGAAGTCAGCTTCCTGATTTATGATATTTACCAACTACCTTTTTCCACTGAATTTCTTCTGGCAGTTTTATTTGGTGAACAATTGATTAATTGTATTACCCTATTCTAACTGATCAGGGCTTTCCATCTCCAACAATGTCAAGTCATTCACTTATAGTGAACTAACATATGCTACTGAAAATTTCCATCGAAGCAATAAGATTGGACGTGGTGGGTTTGGAACAGTTTTCAAGGTAACCCATCCTCCTTCCATGTTCAGTCCAATTGGTCCATGTTTTAATTGCTACTTTTTCGAAGTTCTAGACTTTTGCATGTGCATTTCGACTACTTAATATTGCTAACAAAATAGCTTATCTACTGTTAAAAAATGGCACTGGGAATTATCAATTAGCTATTGAAGGTGCTAACCATTACCTGGCCACCTATATATAGTTACCTTTTGCATCATTTTTGTCCAGATTTAGTATATAACACATGGTTATAGCATAAAATACTGGCAATGCATCTTGTTATGGTAAACGCCAGGACAAGTATTTTTATCTATACTCTTGTAGCACCTCAATGTTGCCGAGCGTGACAAAAAAATATGATGGCATTGAGTTAAATATTAGCAAGAGATTTCGTATTCATCATCAAAGATCTATATATGCTTTACATAGAGTCCCACCACCAAAAATAGTCAATTATGTATTCCTTTTCCTAGTATGAAAAATTTCTGTATTGATAACTTATTCACATTCTTATTATGCAATAATTTCCACTCCTTAAGATGGAGAATAAATATTTGATGCTCACCTTGGAAACTCGTCTATAAAATGTCGTCGAGGGAAGTAGCTTGGTAAGGACATCAACTGTTGGTCACAAGAAGATACATGTGAGATGTTTATAAATCCTTTTGAGTCATGTTCTTTTTTAGTGACAATCAACCTCGACATGTTTAATCATCTTAGATTTGTCCATGAATTGACTAATCTTACTCGTTGTTAAAGCAATGGCTAGACATGTGAATGTCCTCTGACACCATCATTGAGACGAATATTTGGATATGGGTCCCATGGTTTGATGTGTCCCAACACGGCTGTCTCATTTAACTGATCGATGATATATTTTTCTTTGGAACATGATTTCTAGAAAACTATATCCTAATGATATCGCTGATCAACAAAATCCATAGTAATTAAATACTTGCAAAGGAAAGTGTTAATTTGACTTGAATCCTAACCACTTGTTGGGCTGCTGATGTGGCTGATCCGTGTCCTGGCTTCTGATTGGCTGAGAGCTGTTGGGCCAGGATTGCTGACATGCCTGATCTGTGTCCTGCCTTCTGATTGGCTGAGAGCTGTTTGTTGGGAAAAATGAGCAAGTTGTTTATTCCATAAGCCCTAGGCTCTCTTATATAGGAGAGTAGCCTATGGGTAAATTACATAAAGCATACAACTGAAAATAAAATTAACAGAGAGACACATAAACTACTATATGCGTTAACACTACCCCTCAAGATGGAGCATAGATATCAATCATGCTCAGCTTGGACGCACACTTCTGGAATGGGCCTCGTAGTAATGCCTTGGTGAATATATCCGCAGTTTGATTCTCTGAGGTAACATGAGATGTATCAATGAACCCCTTCTGAATCATGTCACGTATGAAGTGACAATCAACCTCAATGTGCTTGGTCCGCTCATGGAATGCTAGGTTGTTTGCAATGAACAAGGCTGCCTGATTATCACATTCCAAGTTCATAGGAAGTGGTACATTTAGACATAGGTCTGTAAGTACAGCTTTCACCCACATCATTTCTGTAGTAGCCTGGGCCATAGCCCTATATTCGGATTCAACACTAGATCTAGCTACCACCGTCTGTTTCTTGCTTCTCCATGAGACTAGGGCATCTCCAACATAGACTGCATACCCTGAGGTGGACTTCCTGTCCTTGGGACATCCTGCATAGGCTGCATCCGCACATGCTGAGATAGAAATCCCCTTTCCTTTCTTGAATAGCAGACCTGCACCTGGAGATGATTTGAGATATCTAAGAATCATATGTATTGCATTCATATGAACCTGGCGTGGTTGCTCCATGAACTGGCTCACACGACTCACTGCAAATAATATATCTGGTCTAGTGATCGTGACATACAACAGTTTGCCTACCAGTTCTCTGTATCTTCTCCTGTCCACCTTCTCTGTGTCATCATCATAGAGCTTCATGCTGGGATCCATTGGTGTCGTAGCATGTCGACACCCAAGCATACCTGTTTCACTCAACAGATCTGTAACATATTTCCTTTGTGACATTACTAACCCATATGGATTTCTAGCAAATTCCAGCCCCAGAAAGTATCTAAGAACACCAAGATCCTTAGTGACAAATTCACTTCCCAGCATTTCTTTCTCCTGCTTTATGCCCTGCTTATCATCAACTGTGATCAAGATATCATCTACATAAAGAATAATTGCAATAATACCTCTAGCAGTCTTCTGTACAAACAAGGAATGATCAACATTGGAGCGTTTGTATCCTTGTTTTTCAAAGAGGTCTGAGAGCTTCTGAAACCATGCTCTGGAACTCTGCTTAAGGTCATAGATAGCCTTATGAAGTCTGCATACCTTGGAACACTCCCCCTCAACAGCAAAACCAGGTGGCTGTTGCATATAGACTTCCTCCTGCAAATCTCCATATAAGAATGCGTTCTTCACATCCAACTGATACAACGGCCAGTCCCGAGCAACTGCAACTAACAACAAGATCCGGAGAGTGGAATGACGTGCTACTGGCGAGAACGTATCAAGATAATCCACCCCGTATGTCTGTGTAAAACCACGTGCAACAAGACGTGCCTTGTATCTGTCAATAGAACCATCTGCATTGTGCTTTACCGTAAACACCCACTTGCAACTCACCGGGGTCACATCTGGAGGCATAGGAACTAGACTCCAAGTTCCTCTAGATTGAAGTGCCGCCATTTCATCCTCCATTGCTAGCCGCCATCTACTGTCCTGCAGAGCATCTTGATAATTCCGTGGAATGTCTACAGCTGAGAGGGCCACCACACAGTTCCTGAAGTCCCCAGATAATCGCTCAAATGACACAGAAGCTGACAAGGGATATGTAACGCAACTCCTCTTCGATTTGCGTATAGCAATAGGAACATCTAAATCAGCTGTGTCCTCATCTGGCCTCTGCAACATATCCTGCTCATGAATATCATTAGATCCATCAGTAGAAATATCTTCATTACATACCATAGGCGGGCTAGGAGACGAGCCATGACCATGAGCGGGAGGACGCCTGCGGGTATAATGGAAAGGGAGTGCTGAGACGGGGATTAGTGGTGGTGGTGGTGGTGGCAGTGCTGCAGGAGGTGGTGGTTTCATGTATATGGCATCAGTAGGGAGTGGAGGTAGCTGCTGATCACCTGAGTCTGAAAAATACATTACAGATTCAAAAAATGTAACATCTGCACTGACCATATACCGCCGACGCAGAGGATCAAAACACTTGTACCCCTTTTGAGTTCTGGAGTACCCAACGAAGACATACTTGACAACCCTAGGAGAGAGCTTGTCAGTACCAGGAGACAACTGATGGACAAAGGTGACTGAACCAAATACATGGGGGGTAAGGGAGAACAGATCCTTTCCAGGATAGATAAGGGAAAAAGGAATCTGTTCATCCAAGACAGAGGACGGCATACGATTGATTAGGTAACATGCAGTGAGAACTGCATCACCCCAGTAAGAGTAGGGAACATGACTCTGTATAAGAAGTGATCTTGTGACATCAAGAAGGTGGCGATGTTTCCTTTCAGCAATTCCATTTTGTTGAGATGTATGAGCACGGGACGTTTGGTGGACAATCCCTTTTGATGAGTAATAATTGGTAAGGACATGAGTGCACAGTTCTAGAGCATTATCACTTCTCACAAACTTCACAGATGTGGAGAAAACATTTTGTATTTCATTCAGAAAATGGATAATGATATTTCTTGCTTCAGATTTATTTTTCATCAAAAATACCCATGACACTCGAGAAAAATCATCCACAAAACTATATAAAATATGTGTCCCTGATGATCAGGTACACGACTCGGACCCCAGACATCAATATGAAATAACTCGAACTTGGAGGTACTACTCCGACCTGGACGACTGGGAAAGGTCGACCTGTGATGCTTTCCCAACTGACACGCCTAACATTGGATATGTGTGTGAGAAAAACCATAAGGTAACACGCGACGCAACTTCTGAAGCGGTAAATGTCCAAAGCGCAGATGCCACAATAAAGGGGGTCTGATTCAAGCGGTAGAGGCCTCCTTGCTCATAGCCACGACCAATCACGTTGCCCGTATGGATGTCCTGAAAAATCAAAGAAGATGGATAAAAAATTGTCCGACAATGTAGATCCTTCGTAATCTGACTAATTGACAACAAATTCATTGAAAAATGAGGTGCATGTAGCACATTCTTGAGCTGCATAGAAGATGTCGATCGAATCTCCCCCTGACCAATGATGGGGGAATGTGTACCATTGGCAATTACTACTGTTCTGCCTGGAGGAATTTGAGTGTATCCTGTAAGTAAATTCTGGTCGCCGCATAGGTGATGTGTAGCGCCAGAGTCCATAATCCATGGTAAAGTATCTGATCTACTGGTACATGCAAGTATGCTACCTGAAGCACTGGTCGACGCAGAAGCAGAAGCAGCAGCATCAAATTGACTCTCGGTAGTCGGTGCTGGACCAGATGGGGGAATAATGCCCCTCAGACGGGCAACTAGATCGTCGAACCGCTGATCCAAAGTGGCAGCAAAAGGAGGCTCTATCTGCTCAGCGACTCG
Source organism: Ottelia alismoides (assembly GCA_037367405.1). Lineage (NCBI taxonomy): Eukaryota > Viridiplantae > Streptophyta > Magnoliopsida > Alismatales > Hydrocharitaceae > Ottelia > Ottelia alismoides. The sequence continues at coordinate 680,470 of JAZKJV010000268.1, forward strand.
TGCAGATGCAGGAAATCCATGCTTCGAATAGCATGTGTCTTCATTGTGTCCTACACGATGACAAAATGTACATGTTGGCCTAGTACGACCACCTCTTCCACGGGGTCCACGTCCACGGCCCTGGTGATGAAATCCGCGACCCCTGTTGGCTGCCATGGCTGAAGTATTCTGACTCGTGGCCGTGGAAGGAACTGTGATCCGACTCAGTCTATGGAAAGCTTCCTCCATGGGAGGAATAGTAGAGTCTGGCAAAATCTGTGATCGTGCCGCCTCATACTCTGGATCAAGTGCAACCTGGAACACGCTTACCATAGTCGCGTTCCTATATGTCTTCTGCTGTTCTGTCGTGGCTGTCAGGGGCATGAAGCTGTAGAGCTTCTCGAACATCCCCCTCAATGATGTATAGAGGGAATGTAGAGGGCGATCATTCTGCTTGATAGTGAAGATATCATGCTGGAGTTGCAGAATCTTTGTCTCGTTCTTCGCCTGTGAATATGTAGCTGCCAGATTGTCCCACATATCCTTCGCCGTGGGTTGATATAGAATGTCATTGGCAATTTCAATTGCCAACGTACCGGATAGCCAAACTTTGGCGTATGCGTCATCAGCCTCCCAAGAGGCATTGGTTCCAGTCTTCTCAGCAGGCTCTGGTTCGGTAAGAATGTGCTTCTTACCCGTTGACTTCATCATGCTCATAAACTGCATTGCCCACAGTTCATAGTTGGTACCGTCCATCTTTACAATAGGCGCTGGACCACGAAAGACGTCAATTGATGGAATATCTGCCTTGCTTTCTGACATACTGGAGACTGAAGACTGGAATGATTGATAGAGAATGAGATTTGTCTACAATGACATAGACGGGTTTAGTTGCACATGTAGACCTCAAGCAACTAAACCCATGTAGGTGACGGTGTGCGCTTTAAGGCTTTAGCACACACGCACGCGTACACTCAACCTGTAGAATCACACAGACACAGGAGGGCTGGAGCACGCTATGCGTGCACTGGTATCGCATGTTGCGCGCACTGGTTGCACACACAGGAGATCGGTGCTTCACGCGCACTGGTTGTACGCACATGAGATCGGTGCGTGAAGCTTCACGCGCAGCCGCACATGAAACCTGAGCAGCAGCACAAGAGATCTGTGCGCGGGAGTGCTACTCACTCGCGCTGTGGGGGGGGGGGGGGCTGCGCACTCGCGCAGGAGAAAGCGGGGGGGGGGGGCTGCGCACTTTCACTCGCGCAGTCACGTAGAGGATGCTAGCGCAGAGGTGCAGCGGGGCGCAGCCGCGCGTGCGGCGGAGGAGGAGGCGGCACCGATCAGAGATAGAGAGGAAGGAGGCGGTGCCGATCAGAGAGAGAGAGAGAGAGAGGCCGGCGGGTGGGGTAGGGTTAGGGTTAGGGTTTCGAGAACTCCGGTCTAGGACCGTAGCTCTGATACCATGTCGGGAAAAATGAGCAAGTTGTTTATTCCATAAGCACTAGGCTCTCTTATATAGGAGAGTAGCCTATGGGTAAAGTACATAAAGCATACAACTGAAAATAAAATTAACAGAGAGACACATAAGCTACTATATGCGTTAACACTGTTGGGCTAGGATTGCTGACATGTCTGATCTGTGTCCTGCATTCTGATTGGCTGGGAGCTGTTCGGATGGATTGCTGAATACAAATGATATTCTTCTGTTGCAGTATAAAAAGGGCCCCATGGCCACTAGATACTGCATCCTCATTTCTGATCCGATTTCTCATCCCATATCTGTACCTTCTCAGTACCCTATGTATTACATTTTTTCTCCATATAGTGAAACCGATCGCCGCCGCCCAAGGACGTAGCCCATTTACGGGTGAACCTTGTAAATCCTTGTGTTTGCGTCTTGCTTATTTGATCGTGTTTGTGTGTGTTTGCTTCCGCGATTCGCAACAAACTGGTATCAGAGCTTCAGGTTCATCAGGATCATCCAGTAAGATGGCGTCACACAATCTGAAGATCGAGAAGTTAATAGGGAAGAATGGATTCAGTCTATGGCAGATCAAGATGCGCGCCCTTCTGAAGCAGCAGGGCATCTGGGCACCGTTAGATCAAGAGCGGGCGAAGGCACTCGAGCCGTCTGAGTTGATGGTGCAGGAAGAGAAGGCGCACTCGACGATCATGCTGTGTTTGGCAGACGAGATTATCGCGGAGGTTGCTGATGAGGATTCCGCGACTGGTCTGTGGTTGAGACTGAAAAGTCTATATATGACGTAGTCTCTGACCAACAAGTTGCTCTTGAAGCAACGTCTGTTCTCTCTCCGCATGCATGAAGGTACATCTCTTAAAGAACATCTGGATCACTTAAATACATTATTGATGGATTTAAGAAACGTAGATGTTAAGATTGAAGATGAGGATGCTGCCTTGATTTTATTGGTTTCTCTTCCATTATCATTTGAGAATTTTGTTCAATCATTCATTGTGGGAAGAGAATCCATAACCTTAGAGGAAGTTCGTGCGAGTCTGCATACGCGTGAACTTCGACATATGGCTATTGGGATGCAAGACTCTAATGCTACATTTTTGGTTATGACTCATGAGAAGAGTCGTACCGGTTCTGCCTACACAAAGAACGGAAAGCAGAGGTCCAAGAATTACAATGCTAGGGACATCTGTAATTACTGCAAGGAATCCAGACATTGGAAGAAAGACTGCCCAAAGAAGGCCACAATTGCTGCAGTGGCTCAAGGTGGCAGAGATTCCGAAGATGATTTCGTTCTCACCGTCACGGATCAGAAGACGACGGATAACACATGAATTCTTGATTCAGGTTGTTCCTATCATATGACTCCTAATGAAGATTGGTTTTGCATCTACAAGAAGATAGATGGTGGAAACATCATCACAGGGAGTAATACAACGTGCAAGATTGTAGGGATCGACTCTGTGAAGATCAAGATGCATAATGGAGTCATGAGGACTGTGACAGAAGTACGACATGTTCCTGATCTGAAGAAGAACCTGATATCACTTGGAGTCTTGGACTCTAAAGGATACATGTACAACGTTGAAGGTGGAGTTATGCAGGTTGCCAAAGCTGGAGTTGTTGTCATCAAGGACAACAAGCAGAAGACCTTATATGTCTTGCAAGGGTCTACAGTTCCTGGGAGTAAGTTCAAGCGTCGTTTGGACTTGCTTAATGTCAGCAGTTGGCAGTAGCCCCAAGGAGGGGCTGGCGGCGGCACGTGAAGCTTGGCAAAGCTTCTCTGAGGAGAAATTTCAAGGTGAATATTGTTTATAATTACTTGATTCCTGCTATCTGAATTTCAAGTGGTGAATTATAGTAGTGGTTAATTCTGCTATATGAGAATTCAACCCCGGTGGAGTCTAGCAGTGGTTAATTCTGCTAGTGGAGAATTCAACCCCGGTGGAGTCTAGCAGTGGTTAATTCTGCTAGTGGAGAATTCAACCCATGGAGGAGTATAGTAGTGGGTAATTCTACTATATGAGAATTCAACCCCGGTGGAGTCTAGCAGTGGTTAATTCTTCTAGTGGAGAATTCAACTCATGGTGGAGTAATAGTAATGGTTCATTCTACTATATGAGGATTCAATTCAAGGTGGAGATTGTTAATTTGACTTGAATCCTAACCACTTGTTGGGATGCTGATGGCTGATCCGTGTCCTGGCTTCTGATTGGCTGAGAGCTGTTGGGCCAGGATTGCTGACATGCATGATTTGTGTCCTGCCTTCTGATTGGCTGAGAGCTGTTGGGCTAGGATTGCTGACATGTCTGATCTGTGTCCTGCATTCTGATTGGTTGGGAACTATTGGGATGAATCGCTGAATACAAATGATATTCTTCTGTTGCAGTATAAAAAGGGCCCCATGGCCACTAGATATTGCATCCTCATTTCTGATCCGATTTCTCATCCCATATCTGTACCTTCTCAGTACCCTCTGTATTACATTTTTTCTCCTTATAGTGAAACCGATCGCCGCCGCCCAAGGACGTAGCCCATTTACGGGTGAACCTTGTAAATCCTTGTGTTTGCGTCTTGCTTGTTTGATCATGTTTGTGCGTGTTTGCTTCTGCGATTCGCAACAGAAAGTCTTGGTCATGGATGTCATGAGAATAAATCATCACAAGTAGCAATGGTATCTTAATGTACAAGGATCATCACTTTGTCTTGTAGGGTCTTGTTCACAAACATAAAGATAAAGTGATATAAGGTGAAATAAATGAAATCCTGTTGCTTTATCTTCTCTGCGAGATTCTAGAATCACACTCTTGGACTCCGGTTCTAGCCATAGATGATCTTAGGCCATGTACAAACTTCATGACATTCCCCTCAACTGGGAAACTAGGAGATTTGAGCAAGAGCACTATATGTAAATACATCATTTACGTTGGTATGGAACAGAGAAAAATCCTTACTGATTACAATAACAATTATAATGCAGAGAATTTTTGGTTTAGCCATCGTGTAAAAGGTCCCAAAGTAGTTAACACTGTGTATTTGTGTCTATTATTTGGCTACTAACTAGGTTTTGTATTGCTCCATAGACCCATTAGTATTATGAATGATGCTTCACAACATACATCCACTGGCAAGCTAGTGGAGCTACATTTCCAAAGCTCTGATAAGTATCTAGATGTCGCTGGATTATAGGGCATACATCTCTTCATGCAAGTCCTTCCAGATCATCTGGATAAGTTTGGGGGATTGACTCCATCAAGAGGCTCAAAACAGATCGTTGATAGGAAACTGGAACATTGTCTTCGTAGAAATATGTTTAGAGATGGATTATGTGAAATGCTAGGAAGTAGAAACATTTTTCCTTGTGTAGGGCTATGGGAAAGTCTAGATTATTAGTGACCACTATGGGTGCAACCATGGCGTGATTTGTGATAAACTCAACTATCTCATCATCGGGGGTTGATTGCATTAGACTCAACTATCTCATCATCGGGTGCTAAATATCATTACCCATGGCATGTAAAAACATCAAGTACAGAGATATAATTAGTAATATGCTCATAATTTACCTCAAGCGTAATAGATGGTCGCTTAAGCATTGGAGCAGATGACAAATATAACATACTTAAAGAGAACTATATGTGTATTGAGAACTCTTAACATGAACCTCAGGAGCAGGGTCAAAAGATGGTGATGGAAAATGGAGGTATATCTCAGTACTAGTACTAGTCTTGGATGGAGTGAGACAAGACTCAAAGGTAGTGAAGAATCTCGCTAACTCAAAAAGTTTGACACCAATGCTAAAAAAATTCTCATGGAGAATGAGTCATAACACCTATAACCTTTCATGGTTTGAGAATACTCCAGGAAGATGCACTTGACAAATTTGGAAGTTTCACTAGACTTTTATTCATTCACTCTTCCATAGAATCTACCTTCCCTTAGATCCTAATTTCTTGTTACTTGACAAGATTTTGCCACTGGTTAGATGCAACTTTTCGTTTCAAAGATCTGTTTCTTCAAGTTGACCAATCTCCGCTTTAAGGTTCTTGTCCTAGTTTGGACTGAGATTAAGCTAATGTTTTCAAAGAATCCATTTCTTGGATAAAAGTATATTGAAGAAGTGAGCATATATAGAAAATCCTTTTTGTCAAAGATGGTTTAGACCTTTGTTTAGACCTTTGTGGCTAGGATTAAATTAGTTCGTCCATGGTCTCATCATCTCAGTATTGGAGCTACCCAAAACTGGGCGTCCCATTCTTTTATAGTGGGGACTATATAATACCTCGACTAGTCCTTTCTTGAAGTCAACGAGGAAACCTAGGAGTACCTACCAAGAGAAAATCTCGAGGTCAAGAAAGAAATAAAGTTCAACCTAATTGTCTCCCAGACACAACACCGTACACACTCATGGATTAATGTGGGGGCTTGATTATGCTTCCTATCTTTCCCCGATCATGACAGGTGTCCACTAGACTGCATAATCAATTGGTCTGTTTTTGTAATACTACTTCAGTTGAGAGATATCGGTACCCTCGCGAAATAAGAAAGTTTGTTGTTTTTATATACTGGAGAGAAATAAGGATCGATGTAAATTAAATTACAAAATGGATGAAATTAGTTTACTCAAGGAAGATAGTATGCATAGTTAGGCCATTGTTGCTTTTCCTGTGGATAGATCAAAATAGACGTTGTTGCTTTACCTGTGGATAGATCAAAATAGACGCAGGGTCACATTTATCATTGATAAAAGACTACATGATTGATTTGAACATACATGTAGTTTTATATTCATTTTAGTCATTAATGCCCTTCAAGAAACTTGACATATTACTTAAGTAAAGTTCAATTAAATCATGTCAAAAGAAGCTCCCAAATCATACTTTTAAGCATGATAAAAAAACTGAAACTTTTTTGATGATCTTTCTTCTTGGTATCGAGGAGAGCCTAGTATGGGACCCCTATAATAATATTTAAATCTTGTTTTGGCTCATTAGAAGTAGAAGGCACTACAAGGGGATGCTTGTAGATAGAAAAATATTACAACCAACACCAAAAAAAGTTGGACGAAGGGGATGAAGGATATGGAAAGATCCTTAAGCGCATCATGGAAGCATGGTGATCGCATCGTATGCGATAGAGAGCGATTGGGCACACTAGTTGCTTAGGGCAGCGGAATTTAAAAATTTTAAAAACGATGAAACCACATGATTCGAGAACACTTCTCGGATCATTTCATCTAAACTACATGCAGGAATTAAGGTTATCTCTTGAAGCGTGGTTGCGATCGAGTCTCTAAACGAAGAGACCTCCTGTCTCAAGTCCGATCCAACGGAGGAGACACTTGCGAGCGCGTTTATGAAATGCGTTCTCCTTGCAGTCCATGTTGATGATCCAAGTGATGAATCTCCTGATCTCGTCTCACGAGATCCAACATCTTCTTCACGAGCAAGACGAACCAAAGGAGACGGAGTACCACGAACTGTCGAAGTGGCGACACAACGACGTGGTGACGACGACTACCCTCTCTAAGTTTTAGGGTGGATGACCACTCTAGGAGAGAGAGAGGCTTAGCGTGTAAAGAGAGAGAGGGAGAGCATATAAATTTTTTATGTATTCAATGAAGAGCTAGGGTTGCCTCTTCTTTTATAGTATTTTGGGAGTCCATATTTTCCAATCCATGTAAAACACAAAATCAATGGTTGAGATTGATTTGTATTTCTATTCAATGATGATGATTTTGTTGTAAAAAATACAACAATTAATTTAGATTAAATTAAGTATATATTAAATAATCAACATAATTTGTTTTTGAACTAAATTAATTAACATAGAAGGAAAAGGAGGGAAGCCACCCACCCTCCTAAAAGAGGGGATGGACACCCTTGTGACCAAGTCAAAAGGTGGCAATCCACCATCCATTACATGGATGATGTTGGCTCATTTAATGCTTCATATATATATTTACAACAACTTTTGTTATTAATTAATATAAAAAAATAATTCTAAATTAATTTTGTGAATATTGCAATCATGTTATTAAATAATTATGAATCATATTCATAATCAAAATAAAATGTAAATTGTATTTTCAATTAATTTCCAATGTGAATCCAATACATATCATTAATTAATTAGAAGATACTATTTACAGTAAGCTCTCTCTGATATAAATTATATTTATAATATATACACATAAAATACAGATAGTGCTATCTACATTATTCATATCCTTGACAACTAAATCATATTTAATCATCTTGGATCTCTATTCTCATTTGCCCAAATAACATGAATTAAATTCACATTATTCTCATCTTTGATAATTAAATCACATTTAATTATTTTAAATAACTCTTTTTTGTGGTCAAATATTATGAATCAAATTCATATTATTCATGATAATTAAATCACATTTAATTATCAATATCTCAATGCTCAGACATGTAATTCGACAATGTGGAATTATTCTTGAACTCTTTCAAGAATAATGCGCTTTCTTCGCGGATACTTAGAGATAGGACAGGCCGATTGTATATTCCATGTATAGTGACTTGGATGATGAGCTAATGTCTAAAATCTAGATCAAGGGGAGCTCCTACAAATGTTTGATTAAATCAAAGTTGTAAATCTAATCTTCTCATTGTATCTGAATCACATTCAGATCATTGTCCAACATTTGGACCAAGATTAGATTACTTCTCTAGCGAGAGGAGTCACTAAAATCCAGTACTATTTCACCACTCCCTCGAAATGGAAGCGTTATGGTTATACAATCGTTTATTGATCACGTTACCCTCAGGTATTCCTAATACCTGTACATCCTGCATACTGAAAGACCTAGAATAAACCCGAAGTTTTAGATCTATTTAGAATGTCTTCTTCAGGGTTTTAGCATTAAGTTTCTCATTTGATCATTGAGAGTTGGTATCGATCATATACTTTCCAAAACTATATATTATACATAGGTATTTATCACTTACTTTCCAAAAGCATACATCAAACCTACAAATTCAGTCAAGCTTCCAAAGCAAGACGACCGTGCACGAAATTGGATTCCCTATATCTCATGAGTAATCTCATGTCTTCCGCTTTGTAAATGACCCTGTATGATCCCTTTGAGAGATCGTATTACTCATGTCCTTGTATGCATACTAGCGTGTCGGTGTATAGATTTTGATTAGGCCATCAACCTTTCGGTCTGCCAAATGTATATTTTTAAACATATAATAACACATATATCTATGGTCAGAGGATGCGTGCCTATATCATGACAGCATACGACATAGGTATTTGGTTATCTCGTACTTGTTAAGTCAACTCTTTGACCTAACTTATCTAACACCTCCGAATCTCTATTCCTATGCAGAGGACCTGGAGAAAAGATTGTCATATCCTATGTAGGCTGGAGATCCCCTCTTAACGATCATTTGACGGTACTTGATGAGTCCTCAATCTAACTCTTTAGATATCACCCAAGCACCAGCCTCTATGATCCATCAATTTAATCAACAACTGTATGATCATCAAGATGGCTATGATATGTAACCCTAATTATACTAAAGGTCATATTATGTAAATTAATTATTCTTCATTTTAGATCAGGGAATGATATTTGCTATAACATTTATTACATAATGACTCGTCATGGGCTCGCATGTCCAACAATCTCTCACTAACCCAAAGAGACATTAATGGGCTAATATTTAAACCAACACTCATGTGCTAATCATAAGCTATTATGAAAAATAGCTAGGTAAGCTGACTAGTCTTTTTGTTCCTAAGAGACAACACCAAGTCCTTTTACGGTACTTGCATATCTCCTAGTAGCAGTGTTTGCATCAAATGCGAATATTGCATCTTATGTAACCGATACTCAATCTTGTTAAAGCAGTTATAGTGTATTTGACACTACAACTCAATAACCGTCATAACCGGTATATAATTTCTATCATCCTTATCATAATACCCTTATTGCAAGAGATCTCTATCTCCTAAGGTATTTGCAGTTAAGACCTTTTAGATTACTATCTATAAAGTCTTAAGTTCTTGAAGATAAGACTTAGAGATCACTATCTCTAAAGTCTTGTCATCTTCAAAGATATTGTTATTACTGCAATCAAGTTTTTATTTCGTTAGTAGGATTAGTAACAATTTACTACTCCCACTGCATGATAGACATCTGGCTTTTGTACACATATAGCATACACAGAGCTTCCCATAGCTAATGCATTAGGTCATGTAGCTTTGGTATTCACATCCTCAGCTCTTTGAGGTGCTATCCCTTTAGATAGGTCAATACCGTATCTTAAGGGAAGGAAACCTTACTTGGATTTTCCCTAAAATGGAATATGTCCTAGGTGTACCATTAATGTGATAGTCCCAATGTCCTTTTCTCTTTACTTCTAAACATTTTCAGAACTAAGATATAAGAAGCATCCTTGAGATCATATCTCAAGGTACGGAACAACCATATTATAAAACTTTTATTATCAACCTCATATCATTCCAGATGATCAGGATTTTATTTACATTTAGCACGCTGAATACTATGGTACTCCCACTAAGCTTCACATGGTTCATCAAGATTATACTGAAATCATAACATTTATAATTTCATCAAATCTAGTGTTCCAACTACAAGAAGCTTATATGAGTCCATAAATGGAGTTCTTTAACTTGTACATTTTGCTTTCCTCAACTAAGAAGCCTTGGGGCTACTTCATATAAATGTCCTCAAAGAGGTTTTCATATAGGAATGCAATATTGACTTCCATCTTGTAGATGTCAAAGTCAAGTTGTGCATCTATAGTTAGCGATATTCTGATGGGTTTACGCATGGTCACTGGAGAGCAAGTCTCATCATAAGCGATGTCTTCTCTTCAGTGTGTAACTCATGGCTATGAGCCATGCTTTGAAGGTCTCTACTATCTCATCATATTCCATCTTTCTCTTGAAGATCCATTTACACCTAATGGGTCTACCATTATAGGAAGATCCTCGAAGGTCCATATACAACACTTGTATATGAAGTCTACTTTAGACTTTGTTGCCAACGTCTATTTTTCCATGTCAGGATACTTAGAAGCTTTGTCATATGAAGTCAGATCATTGTCAGACTTAACTGACACATGGAATCCATACCCTTTATGTGGTTATACCACCCGCGAACTAATTTGAAGAGGCATGAGTGATTCATCTTTAATTGTCCTTTTAGTTTTCAATTTCAGGAGCCTCATAATTTTCTCAAGATTCAATGAGTTCCTTCAATTCATTTTCTTCTTGATTCTCAAGAATGTCATCCTCTAAGAATCATATTCTTAGAGATGAAATTTTTTAAAGAATCTCAAGGTCATAAAGTAGGTATCCATTACTATCCTTTATTTCCTAATGAAGTAGCACTTCTTTAGTGCTAGATTCTAGCTTTCTTGCATGGAATCTTATTAAGGATATATATTGTAGCCTCTACTACATATATACTCAAAAACTAAGAGATGATTCTGCTAGTATTCATCATTGATATAATCATGTCATACATGATCCAATTGTATCTCCCTACAACTCTTTTGAGTTTGTGTGTGCCAGAAGCAGTGAGATAGGAATGGTATTCCTTTCTCCATAAGGTATTCCTTGAATTCATCTAATAGATACTTTCTACATTGATTAGATCAAATTCTTTCATCTTCCTTCAAACTTTGGTTCTAAAAGAAAACTGTGATATCTTTGTTCATTTCAAAGGTATCTAAGGTGAAGGAAAGAAATCTCGTATCACAAATAATCATCAATCTATATCACATATCATTTATATTCAATATGATATAGATGATCTACAGACATCAATATATATGAGAACTTGAATACATATGCATCTTACATCATTCCCAGAGAAAGATTGTATTGGACATTATTACTTTGAATACAATATTCACAACTATGTCAGATTTGAAATTTCAGACAGCCTAAAGTTTCATCTCTTACTAGTCTATTGATCTCATCAATAGACATATGTCCAAGGTTTGATGTCAGATTATTGTCAAATGATCTTCATCCTCCTATTGATCTGTTAAGGTTTAAATTTCAGTATTTAGAAATGTTAATGCACCATTCATTAATTTTCTTATTTACTAGAGTCATTTAAATGTTAGATTACTAGAAATATATCCATCATAACTCTTTATGATAAGACTATTCCAGAATTCATGATTATTCCCAACATTTAGAAGTAAACAATGAATGTATTCTTATATATATGCCATAGAGACATTCTTTAAGACTAAGAGCTCTTCCACTTAAAATATGAAGTCTGTCTATCCAATAGAGATTGCTGCAACAATTGCATCAACATCCATGTGGATGACTATTAAACCTTAAGATCAAATTTTTTAGTCTTCTAAAACATATGCAACCAATTGCAAATGCTATTAGAACTAGAAGAATGAGATACAATTATTAGACTTTGATCTTATTTAATAGGCAAGTCAATTTCAATAATCAAATGTAGATTATTCCGATACACTATCCGAGTACTTCCTTAAGGATCTTAGATAGTCTAGATAATCATAATATATGTTCATCGACTTATTACAGTATTGGTATTCATCCAACTCTATAGATATCATATGGAAGTCACAGAAGTATAGCCAACTCTTTGACTTTCCTTCTTACTTGGGTCAGATCCATGCTTCCACTGCGTTTCCTTCATCTAAAAACAACAATTACTTAGAACAAAGGATCTCTTATGTTGAATTCAAAAATTTCAATATGAGAATTTCAACATTTACATATGCTTCATCCAATTCATACAATATGCATATTATGAAGCTTCATGAATGACTTATGTATGGACAATAGAATGATGACACTCATCATATCTACATCCATCTAAACTCTTAAATACTTTGATTCAGGTAGGTACTCAAACATTTTGGGTACATCTTCTCTTGTCAAGCCACCATTCCGCATATTGCAGTGAACCATGTCATTCATAATTAAAAGTTGAGAGCATGTATGTATGCCAAAACATCTTCTTAGATTTTATAAGGATTTTTGATAATTACGATCATCATCGACATGATACTTTCAAAGAACACTTGATGAGAGATTAATACTATAGAGCATGGTTTTAAAAGGCTGCGCCTCGAGGCGCAAAGGCGTACGCCTCAAGGCGAGGCGGGCCTAAAGCGCCCCGAGGCGCACGCCTCAGGTACAGACTTAGGGGCATACACCTCAACCTCGCCTGAGGCGCTCGAGGTGAGGCGGAGGCGTAAGCGTCGAGTCATGAGGCTTTTTTTACATTTTTTGTTACACATAACCCTATTTTTTGTTAGCATTATATTTTTTATTTTTGTATTTTTGTTTCCATGTTAAACCTAGAATATTTCTATGTATATAGCTCCCTGCAAAGAGAAGAGATAGCTTGGAACAAGCGAAATTACATGATCTTGTATACATCATATTCAATTTATCATACATCTACACATACTAGTTCTATTACACATATTTTTGTTTGAATTGTAATAGAATTTTATATTAGTTGCAAGTTTGCAACTTGATGTTGTTGTTTGGTTGTATAAGTTGTGAACTTAGAATAGTTATCACATATATGATATATGAAGTAATGTTGAAAATAAAATACATGAAGACTGAAGTAAAATAATTATTACATTTTATTGTGAGTAGCTGAATACAAATAATATCATTAGTAAAAAAAATCGTCGGGGGCGCTGCCCCCACACCCCTATTTTTAACCCTATTTTTAAATGTATTTTGCTTTAATTTTAATTTTTTTCCAAAAAAATTGAGGCTTACGCCTTGAGCGCCTTGAGGGCTTACGCCTCGCCTCAATTTCATAGAAAACGCCTTGGACCGCCTCACGCTTTTTTAAACCTTGCTATAGAGACATACAAGTCGTTGTTGTCCTATTGTCCAATTAACTGTTATTCTTTATCATTATGAAGAAACTTGCACGTTGCAACCTCATACATTATGTGTCCAACTACAAATACAATATCTTGATCATGGATCCAATACATGATATTTTACTGGTTACCATTGAGTATAGTTTTGAGTGGGTTTATTGTCGGTTATCTGAAATAAGATAATTTGCATAAATACATTTTTTACTTTGATTTAGGAATTTTATATCAAAGTTGTCTTGCCTTGTCAATACTGAAAGTTCATTCCCTTAATCACTTTTAATGTAAGAGATATACTTACCATTATATCTCAAGCAAGATCTGGGATCTTCTTTCTTATCTTTGTTACATCCCAATAATATGAGAAACTATAAATCGGATAACAGAGGCATGAACTTATTCCTTCTTGCAAGTCCAACTTGCATCTCCCAATTTGGTATTTAACTCTCGTGCCCACCACCTCTAAGGCAATGTTGACCTGTCATTAATTGAAGCAACTATCAACATGATTAGAACTTGCTATGCACAATCCAATATCGCCCCAATAATACAAGGAACCAATATTGGGGTCACTACGCATACGACCTTACTCTTTTGAGAAGTAAAGAGCCCGATCCAGATGCGTTTGTATGCAGGAGCTGTCACTTCGGACAGGCGTCTCCTACATACAATCTCTGGCAATAGAACCCTTCGTCTTGACAGGAGACCATGGATGTCATTTGATCCTCCATATCATGTTCAAATTCTAATTCTTTATTATGAATCATATTCACATAAGTTGTTTTCCAAGGAAAATACTACTCTATTCATGAGTGTTTAATTAGATATAATTAATTTAATCATACTAAATCAATTATTAATCCAATTCAAACAACCAGTAAACATTCTTGATTGTTACTTGAAGGGTGGTATAATCTCAAAATACGTATTATTCAAATTCTAATAATTAGAAAGATACCTCGTGATCATTTCAAGCATTATCCTTTCCTTACCCGTTATCATGGCCAATACGCACAGGATGTGAGACAGATGGCTCCCGGAGCAACCTGCTACCCCTACGATCCCCAACTAGACACCATATTCACCATAGGTCAGGATAATGTGATTTGATCATATTGTATTTGAGATGATAATCGGTCTTTCAACCGAAGTTATATCATATAATATTTATCAAACCAATTTAATTAATATTATAAGAAGATTTTCTAAACAAATCCCAATCCTATTCAAGCATCAATGTTTGTTGGAAAGTTCATTATAACCAAATCATTCAAGTTTAATTATCTTATCAAGTTGATTATGGCCATTAAAAAAATAATTATATTTACAAAATATGGTTGCGTGAACAAAATACGATCAAAATTCGCTCAACTAATAATGCCCATGTCATCTTAGGTTTATGGATCATATCCTAAACCTTCGACCTCTATCTCAAATACCACTTGAAGGATATGAAAAGATCATCAAGCGCATCACAGAAGCGTGGTGATCGCATCGTTTGCAATAGAGAGGGACTAATCGCACTAATTGCTCGAAGCAACTGAATTTAAAATTTTTAAAAACGATGAATCGACATGATCCGAGAACACTTCTCAGATCTTTTCATCTAAATCAGGTGCAGGAATTAAGGTTACCTCTTGAAGCGTGGTTGCGATCGGGTCTCTAAATGAAGAGACCTTCTGTCTCAAGTCCGATCCAACGGAGGAGACACTTGCGAGCGCATTGATGAAACGCGTGTTCCTCGCAATCCATGTTGATGATCCAAGCGACAAATCTCATGATCCTGTCTAACGAGATCCAACATCTTCTTCACGAGCAAGATGCACCGAAGGAGACGGAGTTCCACGAACGGTCAAAGCGGTGGCACAATGGTGTGGCGATGACGACGATCCTTTTTAGTGTTTAAGGTGGACGACTACTCTAAGGTGGAGAGAGAGAGGCTTGGCGTGTACAGAGAGAGGGAGAGAGCATATAATTGTTTTATGTATTCAAAGAAGAGCTAGTGTTGCCTATTCTTTTATATTATTTTAGAAGTCTATGGATTCTAATCTGTATGGAACACAAAATCAATGGTTGAGATTAATTTGTGTTTCTATTCAATGATGATGATTTTATTTAAAAACAACAACAATAATTAATTTAGATTAAATTAAATATATATTGAATAATCAACATAGTTTAATTTTGAAATAATTTAATTAACATAGAAGGATAAGGAGGGAAGCCACCCACCCTCCTAAAAAGGGGGGACGACCACCCTTGTGACCAAGTTAAAAGGTGACCGTCCACCATCCATTAAATGGATGATGTTGGCTCCTTTAATCCTTCATATATATATTACAACAACTTTTGTTTTAAATTAATTCACAAAAATAATTCCAAATTAATTTTGTGAATATTGCAATTATGACATTAAATTATTGTGAATCATATTCACAACTCAAAATAAAATGTAAATTGAATTTCCAATTAATTTCCGATGTGAATCCAATTCACATCAACAATCAATTTGAAGATACTATTTACAATAACCTCTCTCTGATATATTATAAATCACATTTATAATATATACAAATAATATGAATAGTGCTATCCACATTATTCATATCCTTGACAATTAAATCATGTTTAATTCTCTTGGATCTCTATTCTCATTTGCCCAATAACATGAATCAAATTCACATTATTCTCATCTTTGATAATTAAATTACATTTCGTTATTTTAAATAACTCTCTTTAGATGGTCAAATATTATGAATCAAATTCATATTATTCATAATAATTTAATCATATCTAATTATCAATATCCCAATGTTCAGATACGTAATTCGACAATAAAATTATTCTTGAAGTCTTTTAATAATAATACGCTTTCTCTGTGGATACATGGTGATAAGGACAGAGCGGTTGTACGTTTGACATATAGTGACTTGGATATTGAGATCATTGATGAACCGAGAAAATGCATCTTTAATAATCTATTGTTGTGGTATAGGAGGTAGATTACGATTGATTAAAAACCACAAAGTTGAATATGTTGAGTATTATTTTACTTGGTAAGTATACCAAGATCGAACTCAGGGACACGAGCCTCGTCATCTATTCATCGAAATCGGTGATTAAATAATGAGCGATTAAGTTCTAAATCTAGGTCTTCATATGCAATTGCAATGCACAAAATACAATGCAAACTGAATGGCACATAAATATGATGCATGCATTTTAGTTTGATTTTATGCAAGTTAAAAAGAGAGGTTGTATGTTTGATATGCAACATATGAATATGAAAACAATAATGTAAATAAATGCCCAAAATAACTATACTAAAGAGCAATAGAATATAGATCGGTTTTATAGTCAAATTAAGTAATAAGGATAATTAATGATATTTAAATTAAAGAGCAGGAGATTGTAGATCTCAGAAATTATCACATTTGATTAAGTGTCAAATAATGGAATTAAATATCCCATTGGATATAGAATAAAGCAAGCTTCAAAACGACTCTAAAATCAACTGCAACGGATATCATATGCTCAAGATATTAAAGAAATAGTCTAGGGGTATAAATATAAGAAAAACATGAAATTAAAAGAATAAATAATTACAAAAATGACCATGGAGGAGTATTTTTATAATAAACAAAATATGAAGGGGTCTCTTTGTAATTTTCCTATTATGCCGGGGCATTATGCAATTTCTGAAGACCATCGAGGTATTTCTGCAATTTATCCAAGCACGCACATGATGCACGTGTGCTTAGACCTGGATGTAATTATGGAAAACTCTGGGTTGGCGTTGTAATTTACCCAACCCCTTATGTGCTAGGCACACGGGGCTAGGTCCGGACAAAGGCTTGGGAGGTCCGTCGTTGGTTCGGGCAACATGGCGGGCTATCCTGCTTCGAGAGGAGGCTCGGTCCACCCGAGCTTGCTTGCTTCGGAGTGGAGGCTTAGCTGCTTCTGAGTCGTCCAATCGTGAGGATCGAATGACACCTCTACGATACGCTCATCAGCTCTGTTACCTCTTGCGGCAGACTTGGTAGTGCTTCGGTGACCGACTGTAAGCTCCTCTGAGCTCCATTCGCGAGCCGGATGGTCAAGGAATGATGATGGAGGGCTCGCAAAGGAGCTGGAGGCGAGATGAACACCTGGCGGTGGCTGAGGATGTGAGGCGGTCGAGAGTCGCTAGAAGATAAGATTTTGAATGGAACTTCTTATAGAGCTCCAGCCATTGATGAGTAGGACCTGCAAGCTCTAGATTTAGCCGAAGCGAGCGCGTGCTTGAGGTTTGTGAGCAATATGAGGGATCAGGAAACAGAGAAAGTGAGGGTCCCAGGTGGATTCCTCTGCCTTAAAGACGGAGAAAAGGGGCGGAGCGGATCGAGGTGTGGAGGAAGAGGGAGATCGAAGGAGTTTGATGAAGCTTTGGCTGTTTTCTGATCGAGTGGAGGTTGTGTGTACGTGCGTGATTAAATCAGAGAAATCTCAAGAAAAACATGATAAAACATGCCTGGAGGATTGAAGTAGAGAATGCCGGACGAAGTGGTCTGGGCTGAGGATCGAATGGACCCTCCGGTCGTCGCTCAACCTGGTCGACCATACCAGAGGGCTCAACGGCGACGGAGTACCGTGACACGACCATGGTGGCCATGGGTCAACACCTGCTAGGAGTACCATTATCACTCTTCGACTCATCCCTCCTCTGTCACAGGAGGGTGGAAGAAGGCTAGGGCTCCATGCCTCCAATGGTGGACGAGGGTGATGAAGGGCGTAACAGGCGTATTTGTAGGCGACGGGGGGACGGTTACATGAGAGGTGAGGCAAACTTTGAAACATTCGTCGACTGCTATAGAAATGAGGTCATGGAGGTTTAATGGGTCCATAAAGATGAGTGATGATTGGGCTTCGTGGGGGAGACATTATCGGTGGAGAGATGGTTGGACGTGGGTGCCAAAATAGGAAGGGGGTGAGGGCTCGACGAGGCGTAACACATGGGATGGTCGTGCGGGAGGAGGAAGATAGACGAGGACCATTGGATCAAGTGATCCAACGGTCCTGATGAGGACGTGGATGGATTGGATATGATCATCGGATTCAATCGAGCGACTGCGGGGTGCGCAGGGACGAGCGATCCAGATCAGATCGAACAAGATTGTTTGGACAGTGACGAATGGAAGCGATTGTCAACAAAGGGATGAGCCACGTGGCGCAATCAAAGAGACATGAGGCCCAATAGGAAAATTCAAAATTTAATAAAAAAGAAAAATTGAAATAAAATAATTAAATGCAGAATTAGAAAAAGTCAAACCATGAAAGTTATAGATCTCGATGAGATCTACAAGTTTCATGTTGAACAAAAAGTCGAAGGAGTTATTTGGACAATGAAATATTTTTGCAAATATTTTTAAGAGATAAAAATACTAATTTTTTGTTTTAATATTTTAATATTTTTTATTTCTTTTTTAAAGACAAGACAAATATCTACGATATTTAATCTATTTTTTATTTTCAATAAAAGAGAAAATGAAGGAAAAGTTAACAATTAATACAATAAATATAATTAGTATTTAGTGTTAATTATACGCGGAATATATACAGAGTTAATAAAAGTTAATATTAATGAATTAATTGTGGTTTTTATTGATTTGTTTAAGTTTGGAGAATAATAAATAGATTTTAAGATGATGTATCTGAAATTCATCATCCCCTATACTTAAACCATGCTCGTCCTTAAGCATCTAAAGAATGAAGAAGTCGGATTAATTCCTAACAGTGCATGTGACTTTTCAAGGCTCGGTTTATCTAAGACCCTCAATTTAAGTGATCCTAAAACTCCGGGCTCTACCATGCTCTAGTCAAAAGGAATCCCACTTCTCTAATTATCAGACTCTTTATTTGTACATATACTATAAGGATATGACGTTTAGTATACTGTAATTATGAGAGTAGGGTTGAGATGTCACCCAAAGTTCTAGTCTCGGAGACACTCCTATAGACCTAATACTCAGCATTAGGGAATAAGTTGGTTCTTGCTTTCAATCCACCGTCTCATTAGTTTGTCAGACTTGAAAGTATAGATGGAGGGTCAGATGATGGAGGGTATATGATTGTGTATTTTCTTCTCTACCTTACATTGGAGCAATGGTCCTCTCTAGTGCCTTATTACTCAGCACATCTATATTTTTGCTTTGTTGATCAATGTATCCATCATCGGAGTCATCTGCACTAGTTTTCTTAGGAGTACACCGGGGTGTGTTTCTTTTGACTATCTAAGATACCTTCGACACCCGGACTTGTATCACTATAAGATGCAGAGCCCTTTTTGGGAGCGCTTGCCTTTGGTGTAAGATCTTTGAGTTTGAACTTGTAATGATATAGCTTTTCTTTGTATGAGAGAACCTCTCTCAAATTTTATTTCATTTATTGGTTAGCTCCACTGCTTTTACGAAGAGTTGGCGCACACTGATGAACAATTATTTAATTTCGTCACACCCTGGCACATAGGTAGATATTAAAAGATAGCATGCGAACTTGTTTGTATACTGGCTAGGGTTTGCTGACACTCAGGTTTCTTGAAGCCTTCATTGAGTTTATCCCATCCTCAAACATCATTAAATCATGTCTACACTCAAATCTCCAGTCCCATTTCCTCAAGTGATAACACAACTCATTTCATCAATCATGCGGTTGTGAAAGTGATGTGCTGATCATATTCTTTAGAAGGTAGAAATTGAGCGCGTTATATTGCATTCACATCTTTCAAACTAGGGAAGTGTGGAATATAAGTCTCAAACCCTAATGACTAAGGCTGGTTAACTCAGACTCTCAAGATCTCACAAACCAAGTGTCCTCAATTCCTCAAGCCTTGAGTGATAGTGAATGCGTGAGGAATATACCAACTACAGAGTTAGTGGATTTTTTTGATTTGACAATTTTTGTAATTTTTATGAGTTTTTTAATCTCAAGATAAATAATGATTGGCCCAAGCTCATATGAATAGTTTCATCCATTTCCAGCCAGTATGGGTGTAAGTAAGGATCGTTAGACGGCTACCTGTGTTACTTTAAGACGGTACCATTCGCATTGTCTTTTAACCACACACTCTGCTAAGGGAGACCGTAGTTCCCTCACTGAGAAATGACTACTCATTTCTAAAGCTCAGTAGTCAGTGATGCTTAATAGTAGATTTTAATTTTTCAGATTTTATGAGATTTTGAAAAAGGTTAATAGTAAATACAAAACAAAAAGTTAGTCACTCAATTTTTGAAAAGATTTTACAAACCATGTCACATAATGTTTATAGATTTTCAAAATAGTGTAACATAATTAGGAAAATTTGCAAGCATTTTTTACAAAAATCAGTTCAAGAATACTTATACCCTAACTTGGAAAAAAATTTAAAAATATCAACATACGAGGTATGGCTAAAGTATATACAATATATACGATATACCCCCTATACTTAACTTTTGCTATGCCCGCATAGCACAAAGTGATATGAAGTCATAGCTCAAGTCAAACACAAGGTGATATAGCAGAACTGACTCAGATGACCCCCCTGTACTTGGGTTAAAATGACCTAATTATAAGAAGACAAGAAGAGGGAAGAATGAATGACTCGGGTTACCCCTATACTCAGGCTGAAAATGGCATAAGTATTGGATATGAATTGAAGATGGAGAGACACATTGTGAGTGATCAGTTACTCTACAAGATTCCCCCTATACTTAGGCTGAAGAGTAGCCTAAGTATTTGTATGTGGAATTCAGGCTGAGGAACCGAAGATCAGTTAGGGTTAGAGGGTAGAGTGGATTTACACAGATGAATGGGTAAAGAGGGGGGGGTAGATCATCTAGGATTATGGGAGGGTTGGGCAGAGAAGACAATCAGGCTCAATCAAGCAAGCAATACCCTCTAATTCACCAACACACACATGAAGACTAACATGTGCTGGTCATTTATCTTGTTCATTTTATTGATGACCATTCAAGCACACTACACAGGTTTTAAGGCTAGATTTTTGGCACTATCCTAGGGACATGTTCTCTCTTCTCAACATTCAAAATAACCTGCATACAATGACAAGGTTTGCTCTCCCATAATCCAAGAGTGATTTTTATTCTTTTTATTTCATCAACTTGCATTATTAGTCCTAGTTTTAGCTTTAGGTTATTGCTGAAGTTAATGTGAATACAAGTCAAACATACATCGTCTATCGGCCAGTCCCAATTTCCTTTCTTAAGTGACAAATCGAGGGGAGATTGAGAACGGTCAGTGCATTCATGAAAACCATGATGCATGCTTGAGAGAGAGAACTTATAGTGCCTCCAACCTTCTTCATGCATATGCAACACTAGAATTGAAATTTTACGCTACGTGCATTCAAGTCGAAGAAACCACACCCTAAGCACGATACTATTAGCGATGAAGAAATGAGTTGAGTTTGATTAAGTAGATCGATGTCTAGTGCGTCTCATTGAATCAAGGAGATAAGGTGGATCCCCCAGATTCTTAATAAGTGTCCTACCTATGATCAAGCATAAATAATATAAGGATCGCACAAATTTTTTTGAGATTTTTTTATTTTTTTTACTATTTTTGGTGAGTTTTTATTTGCCAGAAGCATAAGTGTAATTCCTACAAAACTTCAAGGGCTTGCATGCAAATAAAATTAGAACTCAAGGGTGTAGTTATAACTACTTACTGATAGAAATGAAAATTTTTCAATATAAAAAAAATATCAGGTGAATTGCATGTAAATAAAGAAAGCTTCTAAAACTACAAAGATGCCTTTAACCAACTGAGTTGTAAATATGTATATAAAAATATAAAAGGGAATGCAATTTTCACATGAATAAAAATACTACAAATTAGAGATTTGCAGGAAAGAAAACATTGTTATCAAAAATTGCCAAATAGTTCAA
Source organism: Ottelia alismoides (assembly GCA_037367405.1). Lineage (NCBI taxonomy): Eukaryota > Viridiplantae > Streptophyta > Magnoliopsida > Alismatales > Hydrocharitaceae > Ottelia > Ottelia alismoides. The sequence goes on from JAZKJV010000268.1 coordinate 702,765, forward strand.
AATGTAAAAAAATATATGAAGGTATTAGAGTCGTGCTCGACCCTTGCGACAGAGCGTGACTGTGGCCAAATATCCACGGCTGAGCAGGCGCATCGAAGTTGTAGATGAGGAGCTCTAGAGGCAGGGGCAGCGATAGCGATGCCGTGCGAAGGAGTCTGGGGAGGAGCAATGACGGCGGAGGTGGTGGTTCTTGGTGGAGATGACAGGGTCAAGGCCTGATTGGGTTCTCCCCATAAAGATCTTCCTCCTCCCCCTTTTGTAGCTGGCATCGAGGGGAGGGGAGGGGGCAGCAATGACGTAACAACGGAAGAAAAGGGAGCATTGCGGGAGGTTAGCTGAAGGGGATGCGAGGTGACACGGGTGACATTGTATGTTGAAGGAGGGGGGAAGAAGGATTTCAATTTTTTAGATGCTAACGTTAGGTTGACGTCAACTAATTTGTCATGTAATATTTTTTTTTGCAAATGACAAGAGATGAGAACTCTATTGGGCTTCCACAAGCAAGCCTAAAAAATAGAAAGAGAAGTGTTAGGAGACTTCAAATGGGCGTGATGCCCATATTTATTGACCAAACAATTAAAAATAAGAATGCAAATATTTATTTTTTCTTTTCTTTTTTTAAAAAATATTTTGCAAAGAATGTTATGCAATTTTTAGAAGAGTTTGAATGCAATAAGAATGAAAATTATGAAATAAAAATTATACATTAAGTCAAGAAAAATGCAACTGATTACACATGCTTTTTGCTCAATAAAAGGTATAAAAATATTATAAATCACCGACTCATCATACCTCCATAACTTTTGCTAGTCTCGAGCAAAACAATGATATGCAAAGAGAAATAATTAAAGAATGCACAATGAGGGTTTGCAGTAGACACAAATAACAAACAAAGATTGTGTCGACCTTTAGATTAATGATGTGTTCGAGCTCCCTTTAAATTCGAGTATTCAATTCGATAACCCTCGAGTTCTATCAACTTTAGTCGGTTCCACCCTAAGTTAAGTCACATTGTCCTAATCAACATATATTCTCTTTAACCTTATGTTGACTTTAAATTGTATGTAAAGATTGTAACTCTTCCCAATTTACAAGACAAGTATGCCATACAACCTTAAGCAAGGTACTAAGGGATTCACAAAATCTAAAGCCTCTATTCTCTCCAAGTTTAGTCTTATTCTCATTTCACCTGAATTTGTCAGTAAAAGAATATGGATGCAATTTGTAGAGAATTTGGATTTTCTGGGGTTTTCCGTAAACCGCTTTGGTCTGTTGTTCTCATTTTCTCTCTTTTTACAGAGCACAACCCTATGCGGCTATGCCTCTTTGGCCTCTTTTAAACTAGTAGTAACAGTGGTATGCTACTTGGCTTATTTGGTAGAGTTAGGTTATTTAAGTAGATTTTCTTTGGTAGATCTTTGCTTTGCAATTATATTTTTGGAATAGGCATCCCTTACTGTGCCCTCTTTTTGATAGAATTTGGTGGCATTTGGTATCAAGAGTGTACATGTATAAAATGTGACTTTCAGATACACGTACAAGGTAAGTTTGCTGACTGAAACTAACTTATAGAGAATAAGTGGTTCTTGAACTTAGATAACTGAATTTTGCTTAACCTGAGATTCAGAGTCACTCCATTCTCTTGCTAGATATTGAAACAATCCCTTATACAAGCAAGTTAAGTTGAACTAAGGTGTAAGTTACAGTTTGGTTAAAAATAATCAAGAGTAATAGAGTGTGAAGATGATCTTTTTAGACACATATTTTGGCCTCCACATAAAATATGTGTAACTTGAGGTATTAAGTCTAAAATAGACATGAAGAAACAAAATACTTAAACCTAATGAAGTGGATTAAGCTCTTCTCGGTCGAAGTCCGAAACTTGTAAACATTAGACTTCAAATCACAAAGAGTTAAGAGAAAACTAGAAAAATATTTTTGGATTTTTTAAAAGAATTTGCTATTTTTTAAAACTTTTGAGAATTTCAGCAAATTGTATAGGATTTTGATATATGCAAATAATTTTGGTATTTTTCTAAAACATGCAAAAATTATGCAAATATTTTTTTAATTTTTTAAAATATTTTTTTATGATTTTTTTTTAAAATAATGCAATAAAAAGAACAATATTTTTAGTTTTTTTGAAAATAAAAAGCAATGTCAAACAAATGGAATGCATGAAATGAAATGGTTTTTTTAAATGTGATAAAATAGAATTAACATGCATGAAATGTGATGAACCCCTCGTGCTTAGTAGGAGTCATGCCTACGTGGTGATAAAACCATGGAAACATAGAATGTGTGACAACACAAGTTGACATAATGCAAGATGTAAGTGATCAAAGATTTTTTTCATTATTTTCTAGTTGATTTCCCCCTTTTTCTTTTTTATGAGGTTTCCCCCATACTTATTGAAAACAAAAGGTGAGAAAAAAATGCAAAGAAATGAAAGTACCTGAAAGATAACTATGGGAGGTATCTCACGATGTTTGCTGATTTAATGCCTGCAGCCGGGTTCCAGGGTTAGGAATACCCTGTGTCTCGAGTATGCATGCCATCTGTGTTTAGAAAATCGTGATGACGTATAAAGCTTGGCTCAAGAGATTTGGAGGAAGAGATGCCAATTGTGTGAAGTTCAGGGTACATGGATGATACCAGTAGGATGATACACATAGTGAATGATGGTATCAAAATGGCGAAAGAGAAAGCTGATCCAAGTGATGATTGAAGTGACAGGGGTGGAATTAACTCGAAAAGTGATCTTTCATATTGGTCGGCGGGTGAGAGATATGAGCGAATGTTACCAAAGATGATTTGTGATTGATCAACAGTCATTTCAATGTTCAATACATAGGGTCGATCATCAATAAAATCATTTTCCTCATATATATACAATAAATCCAACTTATTCTCACTCAAAAATTACCATGATCATCCCAAAAATCAAAGATTAGTCCATACATGGTTAAATCCAAGGGTGGATAGGGAGTCAAATTCCTAAGTAGTACCTAGGAATTACTTAAATACCGAGGTACTAATTAATGTTTTTTTTTACCTAAAAACTACAGAGGTGTCGCATGTTGAACATGCGACACCCCTTAAGTTTTTTTTACCCAGGAACTACGTCGGTGACGCAGGTTGGATATGCGCTATAGATAACGCATATTCAACATGCGATATTAAGCCTAAATAAACCCCGCGCCCAGCGGCCTTCCCATTTCCCGACCCGACCCTTGCCCTCTTCGTTCTCCAGCACCCCAGCCGCCCCCGACGCCAACCTCAGCACCCGCATCTTGAGATCTCCTCCTCTCTCAAAAACCCCCCTTTTGGTCACTCCTAGCCCCGCGGAACACTCCTTTTCCGTGTTTTCACTGATTGGCACCGTGCTAGCCAGCCATTTTCGAGGAGATTTTCCTGTAAGGATGACGCATATTGAAAATGCGTTATCAGTATACTCTACAGGCTATCGAACCATTGGACCAGACGAGTCATTTTCGAGGGAAATTCCCTGGAACAATGTCGCATATACAACATGCGATACCTCTACAGAACATTTCGAAACCAGGTATCTTCGAGGGGAATTCCCTGGATATATGTCGTATGTTGAATATGCGCTATCTATAGCGCATATCCAACATGCGTCACCGACGTAGTTCCTGGGTAAAACAAAAACTTAAGGGGTGTCGCATGTTCAACATGCGACACCTCTGTAGTTTTTAACTAAAAAAATAACATTAAGTAGTACCTGGGTATTTAATTAATTCCCAGGTACTACTTAGGAATTTGACTCGTGGATCGGAGGGTTCATATTCAACCAAATTCAATAATCTCTCTTGATCATGATCAAGATTTGTTTCCTCAATATCATTCATTGTCATTGTATTTTTGCTTGGTAGTTGGTACCTTAATTTTAGCTGACAACAAAGATGGAATCAGTGTCATAGTTGATTGATTATTCTCGAATTTCTTGAGGAGTTTCTTGATTTTAACCCAAGAAATTATCGAGTCATCTTGATCAAAGACCGAGGTAATGTAAGGTGAAGCACTTGGTGGGTGAAAGATCAAGTGGGAAGGTTCATCTTTTCTGGAGGTCGTGGGATTGCAATGAGAAATTACGTGTTCATACCCAAGAGAGTCATTAGGGAGGACTTCTGACATTTCATCGGGTCCGGAATGTAGTTCAATTTCAATCTTTCTCAACATTATCTTCAAGCTCAAAATTAGTTTCAATTTCATTGTTGTATTTGTCTTTATGTTCATCATCATCCTCATGTTGATACTTAAATTCAAAATTATTCCCAAATTCGTTATCAGTACCAGTGTTGCTTTCATTTTCAAATTCGACCCTAGATTCATTGTCATCAGATTCATCCTCATATCCCTTCTTATATTTGAAATCATCCTCAGATTCATATTCGACCTCATCCTCATATGTATCCTCAACATGCATTTCACTATTATTATTTTAGACTCATCTCTATATTCATTATTAGATTCATCTACGAAATTCATCATCCAAAACATAAAGTCGAGGTTAAAAACTTTATAGACAACTCAGATAATTTGATCAGAATGTTGTCAGACGAAGGAGGGATCATGCCACAAGTCTCATAAAAATCATGGAATTCATTACAATCAAAAGTTTTTTTAGCCTCTAGATTAACATCATGATCAACAATTATTTCAGACCACTCATTATCAGAACTTCCACTATCAAAATCATTGTTCTTAGTTAGAGACTCAAGTTTGACACTTTGTTCGATGGGAATTTCAATTAAAAATGGGTCCGAACAATGTGGCAAAGGGATCACCTTAGTGATATAAAAATCATTTGGCTCAGTATCATGTTGAGCCAGAGGCTGGAAGAATCTATATCCTGGATCTTTCCTCAAAAGATTTTCATTATAATTCTCAAGTTGATTTGGTTCTCAAAAATTTGTGTTTGTTCCAACTCATTATTTTTCTCAAAAAAAATCCTCATATTATCCTTGAAAGTTTTCCTCGTACTCAGATTGATATGTGATTGTGTTTTCCAATTCATCCCAAGCTGAGTCAAGTTCAAGGATTCCCTGATAAGAAATCTGCCTACTCTCAACCATTATATTTGAAACCCCAAGTCGGTTGACAAATAGATGTTCACAGATTTCAACGACTTGGCGAGTTTTCTTCTCATATTATCTTTCATTATCCATCTTCATCTGAAAGTTTTTTGTTGAATCGAAGAGGGTATTAAAGCCTTAAAGATTGTCTCATCAACTTGGTTGGCAAGAGGTTGAGGTGGAGAAGGGGTGCAATAAGTTAAATGATGTAGATCCATACCAAGATTTAGATTGGTCATACATCCCCGAGTTGTAAAATTCAACACTTGGGTAGGAGAACTATTGGGATTGTGGAGGGGATTGAATTTGTCGGTACTCAAGTCGATCAAGTTGACTTCCACAAGTGGGGTTGTGTGACATCCTGGAATTTGATTGTGAACTGACGTAGTTTGAGTAAAAATCTCCCTTATAAAATGATAGATAATGAGAAGAGTAGTCAGGATATTATGGTGCAGAGTTGGTATTTGATATACTCTTCATGTAGGCATAGATTTATTCACTAGGAGTCATTTCCAAAGAGATCACAAAATAAACACAAAACAAGATCGATTCACGAACCCACACGAGCTATCGCAGAAGCGGTTATCTTCTCAAATTTTAAAATTTTTTATTGCACTTCAAAGCACGAACACCAGTAGTCCAGATGAACCTAATTTGAAATAATGTCTGATCCATATTTTTACGGCTAGCCGCGGCTACCCGTGTTACTTGAAGATGGTGTCTTATGCGTTGTCCTTGAACCACCCAATCTTCTACGGGAGCCTGTAGTTCCCTCACCGAGAAGTAACTAGTCGTATTAAAATCAAATAGTAAAAAAATTCACAAGGATTTAGACTTTGACCTAGGATTCAATTTGTGCATATGAGATTGTGTTCAATGTGCAACAAACAAATATTTCAGACCACTTTCGTTCGAGCCACATGGTGACTTTCAAGAATTTACCTGATTATGCGAGCAATCAATTGTGATCTTGTTTAATTGGTCAGTAGAGAGAGAGATCTACTGAGATAAATGCAGTAGAGGAACTCGATTCTATGCCGTTTAGAATTGTTCTAAGCACAAAAAGAATGCAAGACACCTAAAATACCTAAGTGTTTGGATAGATCTTACAGTGCTCTCGAAAAAATAGATTGTGAGAGGAGTCCACTTTTTTTTATTTTCTTACCTGAAACAATAGCAACAAAAATTTTTACAAAATAAAATTAAAATAACAATAATGCCAAAAGCAAATTGTGTAAGTTGTCGAGTACCTGGCAACGATGTCAAAATGAAATCGTGATTTTATGTACGCTAAGAAATGATTTTTAGTATTGTTCTGCGTACACATGAAAATCGAGAGATTTCAAAAACTAGTCAAGAGATTAAATAAAGTCTAAGGCAAGTAGAGGAGCGATCCACATGGACCCGGGCATTTTACACAAAATTTTCTATTTACAATGGCATTTTTTACTTTATTGACTCAAATCGAATCCTATCTTTACTTTTGTTCATGGGACATTAAAATATGTCAAAATCTCGTCATTAGGTTCTAGACATCATAAGCATCACACATAAATTTTCTGAGAATTTTTCAGATTTTTCTGCTATTTTGGTGAGTTTTTGAATTTCCAGGGCATAAGTATGATTCTTAGAAGACTTTAGGGGCTTGAATATAAATAAAATTATGAACTAAGGGTACAGTTGCAATTACTATCGAACAGAAATGAAAATTTTCCAACTTTAATAAAAAATATTAGACGAATTGCATGTAAATAAAGAAAGTTTCTAAAACTACTGAGATGCCCTTAATGGACAGAGGTGTATATGTATATAAAAATACAAAAAAGGATGCAATTTTTCACATTAATAAAATACTAGAAATGGAAATTTTGCAGCAAAGAAAATAATGTTATAAAAAATTACAAAGTGGTCTAAATTTAGAAAAATGCAGGAAGGTCCTGTGGTCGTGCTCGACCCTTGCGACGGAGCACGGCTATGATCGGAGGTCCTCGATTGAGTCGGGGCAGCAAAACTGCAGAGGAGCTACGGGAAGTGGTGGTGGCGACACCATGTGAAGGAGGCTGGGGAGGAGCCATGATGGCGGAGGTGGTAGTTCTTGGTGGAGATGACGAGCCCGAGCCCCGATTGGGTTCTCCCCTTCGAGGTCCCCCCCTCCCCATTTTGTAGCTAGCATCGAGGGGAGGATAAGGACAATGGCGATGTAACATGGGAGGAAGAGGGGGCACCGCAGGTGGTTGGCGGAAGGGGATGCAAGGGGGCACGAGCATCAATGTACGTTGGAGGAGATGGGAAGAAGCTGACGTCTGCATCCTTTTATTTTTTTCAGATTTTTTAGATGCTGACGTCAACTATTTTGTCATGTATTTGTTTTGTAAATGAAGAGAGACCAGATAAGAACCCTGTTGGGCTTCCTCAAGCAAGATTAAAAAATAGAGAGAAAAGTGTTAGAGACCTCAAATGGAACCAGAACCTACATTTATTGACAAAATAAATTTAAAAATAAGAATGCAATTATTGTCTTTCTTTTGTTTTTTTAGAAATATTTTACAAAGAATGTTATGCATATTTTAGAAGATTTTGAATATAATAAGTGTGAAAATTATGAAATGAAAATTATGCATTAAATCAAGAAAAATACATTTGATTACACACGATTTTTATCAATAAAAGGTGTAAAAACATGATAAATCACTTATTCATTCTCACAATAAAGATCACCAACAACATTGTGAATCAACCCACCGCTAAGGCGATGTAGGATATTATGGCAGTCATATATGCCCAAGCAAAGAATGAGGCCAAGATTTTGAGCTTTAGTTTGATATATATGGTCAAGCAGAATGATCGTCCTCTAGATACTTTCTACTCTTCGCTTCGACGTATGTTTGAGAAGCTTCATAGCTTCATGTTTGTTACTACTTGCAAGGAGCGATATATGGCATACATGAACTTCACGATGGTTGGACTTTCTTGGCAGTACTGAATCCAGAGTATGAGGTTGCACACGTCCTGCTCTTTACAGGTGTGACCATACCTACTATAGAAAAGATCTACAGTCACCTCAGCAGGCTTGTTTTCCCACCCGTTGCCACCACACAGATCGCCTCAACAATGGTTGCATCTCGCGGCAGAGGCCGTTCTACACAGTTCAGATGGCGTGGTCCCCATGGTAGGGGAGGTAGACCTCAATGTGGTCCTTGCACCTACTATCGTCGTATAGGTCACTCCGATGGCACATGATATAAGAAGCATGGATTCCTCGCATCTGCTTGTGTGACAGAGCAGATTAAGTCTCCATACAGTTCGACTCCTCAGGAAGATCCACTTCTTGATGATATTGTGTCCCGTTCGAAAGAGATAATGACTCATGTTGTCAGCACCACTACGGGTTTCCCAGATGTCGTTGTTGCTGCTAGAGCCTCTTCGAGCTCCTTAGGTATAACATATGCTTTTACCAGTTGTTGCAGGGCAGATATGATAGCTTAGATCTATTGAACTTGTTAGTCTGTGACGATCCATTAATGCAATAAAAGTTATTATTTTATCTTGTCTAGATGAAATGAATGAATGAATGTGAATTGCACTTTACTATTAAGGTCCCTTTGTACTATTAGGGTTAATACCATGGTTATGTTGAATACCATGTAGCTGGGAGGACACGAGTGACTTCAAACATGTAATATTAAATAAAGATCTCCAGTATGAGAAAGAGATGGTAATCTTTCTCTAAAGATTGATTTCCAACCGACTTCTTGATGCAGATCCTCTGCATAGGAATGAAGATTCAGAAGTAGTGTTGGATTAATCTAGTCAAAGAGTTGACTTGATGGGGTTGAGATAAACTAAGAGCTAAATCGCAATTCTCACGATCAAGCACACATCTTTTGATCTGAGATAGATATGCATCTATATGCATGAGTATGCACATTTGACATACCAATAGGTTGGTGACCTAACCAAGATCCATATACCGGTGAGTTGGTATGCATATAAAGACATATGAGAAGTATGATCTCTCAAAGAAATCATACATGTTCATAGTTGATGAACTGGGGGACAGAGCTCACTCATGAGATATTTTGGTGTCCAAATGAATTTCAGCATGGTCGGCTTGTTTATGAAATACGTCACGAATTCAAAATATTAATACATATTTTTGGAAAGTATATGATTAATATCGGTGCCCAATTATCGAATGAGAAGTCAGTTAGTATGTTCCAAAGGAAATAATCAAACCAGGGTTTGAACTTCAGATATATCAAAGTCTTCCAATATGAAGGATGCATGAATATTGAGAATATTCATGCTTAAATATATCATAGTAGATCATGTACCATAACACTTCGATTACGAGGGAGTAATGAAACAAGATGGATTTTAGTGGCTCCATTTAGCTTGATGATTTGAGATTTAATTGGATTAAATCACAATTTATTTGATTCTAATTTCCATTTTCAATTTAAATATCCAAATGTTGGAAATAAAAATGGTCATGGAAAAGAAAATAAACAAGCTCTTTATGGTCATTTTTTTCAGAGAAAAGAAGAGTGACATTCCGATATAGGAACTACCCCAGTACATTCCTCATGAGTTACAAAGCGCCCTACAATGCTCTATTACATTTTCTGTGTAAAATGTCCCATCCCCCCCCCCTAAATGAACTCGTTCTAGCACACTAGATGGCCCAAACCAACGCAAATGGGTAAGCACAATCCTCATGCCCATAACCGCATACCGATCTAATATTTCACCAAAAGTTAGCATAGTCCCACCCATCCAGCCATGTGATGCTAGCTCTGTTCCAACATGGACCGACAAAGGGCATGAGAAGAAAAGATGTGTCAATCTGCATCTATCACATGCGCCATCCTCCATGCCCAGCAGCTGGTTTTAACGACCTTTGGTGAGAATCCTGTTAAGCTTAAACAACCAAAGAAAGACTTTCACTTGGTTTGGCACTTGGTTTCTCCATATTAAACATGTGTCAATCCCCACCTCATTTTGCATCCCCCCTCCATCCTCCACAAAAAAGCAACATACTTTCTTCACCGAAAATCTCCCATCTCCCCAAACAAAATGGTCCCTACCAGATGATGGTCCCTCCATATCGTGTAAAATCAGGAAATCATCCACCCTCTGATCCAACAGTTCCACAGAAAAACCATAGACCACGTACATCGATCCCATATCTGTTGCACTAGCTCCTTTCATCGCCCTATAACCGTCCAATCATCTAGTCAAAATCGGAAACCGGTTCCACATCAAAGAACATGCTCAACTTAATCATAAACTCCTGAATAATTTTGGTAATCCCTTTCCACAAAGATGACGACAGACAGCCCCGGACAATTTCAAATACATGGATATCCCATATATCTTTCTCATAAGATAGCATACCAGTTCCTCAGAATTTGACCCGCTCCGCCATAAAAGCCTTATTCATCTCTTCCACCCACAACACTACCAACCCGCTCTTTTTTTGCCTCCGTCGCCTTATCCCTATCTACTAGATGGAAGCCAATCCTTGCATGTCATGCATTGGACTAAAAAAACCTTCTCATTAAAGCCTCAATCTTTACGCGCACTCCAACGGGCATCAACCTCGTGGAGCAGAAGAAGATAGGGATGACATAAAGAATATGTTTGAGAAGAATCATTTTTCCTCATTTTGATAGCATGTCCCCTTCCACCCCACCAACCTCCACTCTAGCCTCTTCAGTAATGCTCTCCAATCTTTAGCCTTTGGACTTCCGACCACTAGGGGCAACCTCAAGTAAGTAATTAACAATGCAGCAATAAGGCAAACCAACAACGTAAACACGTTCTGCATCTCCAATTGTGAGAGGCCAAACTGAACCACCACTGCTTTACCTCTATTGATATGGAACACAGAAACATCCCCTAGAATTTCCATGATAAGCGATGCCTAATGAATCTTCTCCTTTGCCTTCGAGAATAAAATAGTGTCATCTGCAAACTGCAATAGCGGGATGGATATCTCCTCCTTATACCCCAAACACCAGTCTCTACTTGTTTACATCCTCATCATTACTGCAGCGCATCCGTAACAATCACAAAGAGAAGCGGAGCTACCAAGCATCCCTACTTGATTTCTTGCTGAGGTTGAAAACCCCCCCTCTGGTCTGTGATTGACCAACACATCATGGGATCCCGTCGTAATTCATCTCTTGATCTAGGCAATCCGCATCTCCAAAAATCCTCGCTTTGCCAAAGAAGCCCACTGAAACCTCTAATCTACACAATCATACGCCTTGGAGAAATCAACCTTTCGGAGTATACCTTTGTCCTTTCTTCTTTTCCAATCCATCTCTATTTCTAAAGCCATCACCAGCCCATCTGCCATAACTCTCCCTTGTACAGATGCCATCTTCTCAGGCAAAATGATCTGTTGCAGGACCCTTCTCAAGCAGTTAGCTAGGATTTTAGAAACAATGACGTATATAGCATTAAACATCACAATCGGTCTATAATCCTCCACCCTAGTCGGTGAGTCCTTTAGTAGAAGAAAAATAAGAGCCTTGTTCACTCTCTCAAAGCCCCGATTCCCTTCGTGAAATTTTTCCAGCACCTCCATCATATCCCGTTTGACCACCTCCCAAGACTCACTGTAGAAGCTCACCGGAAAACTATCTGGACTTGGTGCCTCGTCCGCATTAAGATGAAATAGCGCCCTCTTTGTTTCTGTATCGGTAAACTCCAATAATGACCCCATTTCCAAGTCAGAGATATGTGAAATGCCTCTTCCCAAACATCCCCAGCCCGACCACGTGCATCGTCTGCTAAATATCAGAAAATGAGATTGTAGCGCTGCTCTCACAGCATCTTTCTCCCCATAAACCCTCCAACGGAGATCGAATGCATCATATTCCTACACCATCTCCCACTGGCCAGAGCATGAAAAAACCTCGTATTCGCATCCCCTCCCTCAAACATCATTGTGTAGATCGTTGCCGCAATGCCACCTCGACCTTCTTATCCTCTAAAAGAATGTTGTCCAGATGGCAGCCTCTCTCTGTCAACTTCCCAGCCGTCAACTGCCTCTCATCTTTCAATCTGTCTAGTCTACAAACCTTCTGTTGGGCTTACAATCTTCTAGATATGTGTTTTAGACGGTTACCCTATTAAATTCCATTAAATACCTCTTGAGTGATGTCGGCTTCCTCGCCAGGCTAATAGTCGTTGGCCCATATGGTCTGCAACCATTCCATAATTCTGCAACGACCTCGCAGAAACCATCCTCTAGCACAAAGCCTTCTCTATTGGAGTATATGTGTCAACTCTTGTGTAGATGGGTAATTGGATCCCTCCATGGTCCAATTACCACATCCAGCGGTTTAGTCCCACATCCACTATCTGTGGGACTTGGAGGGTCAGTGGGGGCTATATAAGAAGCTTTAGACCCATTGTATCAGAGGGAAAGTGTAATGAACCCATCAGCCCTTTGAGGCATTCTCCCGTGGTTTCATCCCATTTCTTAGGGATTAGCGTTCCAGGTAAAAATCCAGTTGTTCTTGTTATAAAATATGAAGAATGCAGAAGCGAATGATAAACAAAGCATAAGAACAAGAAACATCAACATGGGAATACCATGATTTTACGTGGAACCCTACTCCGTGAGGAGCGGGATGAAACCACGGGAGAAGCCCTCAAAGGGACGTATTTTTCTATTGCTTTTCTCAATGAGTATAGGAGGTTTGGGGCTCCTTATATAGCCTCTCCAGAGCCTCCAAGTCCCACCACTGGACGTTGTGGGACTAAATACAGGAGGGGATAAATGGATCTTCTCCAGGATCCATTTACCCTGTTACAACTCAATGACGCATATAACCAAGTACTCCAACACCCCCCCTCAAGCTGGAGCATGTAATGCTCAGCTTGGACAAACAGACATAAACTCAACTCAACACTACAGAATACTACGGACAATATCAACCCAACGCGCACATTGCTGCAGTCGAGGACGTTGCTTCTCATGCCATGCAGGTGAGGAGGACGAACGGGTTGTAGTGTGAGTCTGCTGAATCTCCTCGTCGGAGAGCATGCGCTCTGAACTGCGCCTGTCATAGTCGCTGCAACTGGAAATGAGTCTCCTCGTCGGAGTACTCTGGCCCGCCACAATAATGTGGGCAACTGCTCCATCTCTGAAAAGGGCCAACTGAAAAGGTCGTGGCTGTGCAATCCTCGTCGGAGTCCACGGTCGCTGGAGAATGGAGTCTGAAAAGTCTCCTTGTCGGAGAACTGGGTCTCTCCCATCTGGCTTAGAGAGTGGTGCATTGCTCTGGTGTACCTATGATACCATATGAAAACCCTTGCTCTCAAGGGAATGGTCCTCTGCTCTGGAGTCCCTATTGCTCACATGAAAACTCTTGCCGAACAACAAGGATGATGGGGACCACGAAACAAAAGATGGCAACATATGCTCATCTGAAATTGATCGCATCCATGTGCGTGTCTGAAACTGGACTCGGAATCAATCGTCGAGTCTGAAACCGAACTGTAGAGTCTGGAATCTGAATGGTCTGGAAATCAACCTGTGAATCTCGAACATCTGAATATGGCTGGAAGACCTGTGACTCTACATATACTCCCCCTTTCTCCCATACTTGTCGGAAAATGAACATCGACAAAGTTGGGAGAAGACAATGACATGGGAAAAAAACAGCATGAACATTCAAAAATTTCTTGCGGCCTTTCAAAAAGAAATTTTTTTTAGCCGTCAAAAATTTTTTTAAGCCGTTTCAATCTTTTTTTTCGGCTTTCGCAAAACAATTTTTTTTTAAACTTGTGTACGGCTCTTCATTTTGTACGTGCCTTTTCTTTTCTTTTCTTTCCCCCTTTTTTTTAAGAAATAATGCATCAGCCCATTTGGGCTTTACATAACATCTCCCCTTCTTTTTTAAAAAAACATTCTTTTTACTGCAGCCCCTCCTCTCTTTTTTTTTCCTTCATCATCATTTTTTTTAAATATCGCTTGGCCTCGACCCAACATAACTGCAGCCTCCCTTTTTTTTCATTATTAAATGCACACAATAAGAATGGGGGGCTCAAACAAATAACCCTAAATAGGGTTCCTGGGGACCCTCCCTTTTAAATGCCGCCACCCCCCCAAGGTTCCCATCGTACGCCGCCGCCCCCATGTTTGAAATACGCGGCTTGGAGAGGAGGCTGGAGAGGTGGGACTTGGAGGCTGGAGTCTCGCCGGAGTTTGTGGCCTGGAGGGAGGAGCTCGACCTGATGTCTCTTCAGGGGGAGCGTCGTATGCGAGATCTGGATGTGCCGCCTGAGCACCGAGAATCGTGCCGTCGACAAGGCAAGGCGCAGTGGGGAGGTGCTCGCCGTTTGAAGGCGGAAGGACCTGGAGATGTTGGTCGTAACGTCGCGCGAGGGGGGGAGTGGCATGGCAGCACCGCCTGGAGGCCTTGTGCGCTGGGGACGGTTGCGCGCAAGGACACGCGTGCAGGGTAAAGCCGTGCGGTGGGGCTTGCGCTGATGTAGGTGCTGCGTTGGAAGGAGAAAGGTGGCTGCGCCGAGCACAAGGACATGGGTGCGCCTGTGCAGCGCGGAGAGGGAGGTGCCCTCGTGCGAGGGCTCTGGAGATGCACCTCCGCCTGGAGGCGCGCCGCTCTGAAGATCAAGATTCGGGAGGATCGTCGACAGAGAGCTGGATCTGCGTCTTTTGGGGATGCCGCCTGAGTTGGATATGCCTGGCCCTTTGACTGCAGGAAAATAGGGTTTCAAAAAATGAAACCCTAAACATAAATCCAGCCGTAGAATAAGAATGCCATGAAAAAGATCTCGAACACGAACAACAGATTTTCACCATAAAATGAGTCTCGAACGTATTAAAAATGAATATAAAAGAAAATCCTCGAGAATCGACCCGCTCTGATACCATGTTATAAAATATGAAGAGTGCGGAAGCGAATGATAAACAGAGCATAAGAACAAGAAACATCAACATGGGAACACCATGATTTTACGTGGAATCCTACTCCGTGAGGAGCGGAATGAAACCACGGGAGTAGCCCTCAAAGGGGCGTATTTTTCTATTGCTTTTCTCAATGAATACATGAGGTATGGGGCTCCTTATATAACCTCTCCAGAGCCTCCAAGTCCCACCACTGGACGATGTGGGACTAAACACAAGAGGGGGTAAATGGATCTTCTCCAGGATCCATTTACCCTGTTACAACTCAATGACGCATATAACCAAGTACTCCAACAGTTCTTATTGTTTTTTTATCTATGATATTATACTTCCACATTTTAGTTTTCTTACATGGTATTATAGTGGGTTTGATTCTCAAGGATTTATTTTTGTTCATGTTCTGTTTGAGATTCAATTAAGAGAGAAAATTCGATTTTCTTTACTCTTGAAGATTTATGGTTCATGATCTTTTTGGTGTTCGAGATCTAGGGTTTTTAAAACCCTAACTATGTTCTTTGTTCTTGTTCAAATTGAGTCGGTTGCAACATCAAAGTTCTAGGATTTCTTTTGAAACCTTAATTCTACATATTCTGAAGATTCAAGTTCAATAAGTTAATTAGGGTTTTCTGATGGAACCATTAACATGAAGCATAACTGTTGGAGTATTCATTGTATCCGTCATGAGTTATAGCAGGGTAAATGGATCCTGGAGAAGATCCATTTACCCCATCCTTGTGTTTAGTCCCACATCGTCTAGTGGTGGGACTTGGAGGCTCTGGAGAGGCTATATAAGGAGCCCCAGACCTCCTGTATCTATTGAGAAAGTGCAATGCATAATATGCCCCGTTGAGGGCTTCTCCCGTGGTTTCATCCTGCTCCTCACGGAGTAGGGTTCCACGTTAAATCTCGCGTTCTTATTTTTTTTATCTTCTTCCATGTTCTCGTCTTCCGTTTCCTATTTCTTAACATGGTATCAGAGCGGGTTCGATTCTCGAGGATTTCACGTTCTTTCTTGTTCAAGATTCGATTAATGTTCATTCTTGAAGATCAATTTTTTTATGAAGATATGTTCTTGGTCAAGTTTGATTTCTAGGGTTTCTTTGAAAACTCTAGTCATGGAGTTTGGCCGCAAAGGCTCCAGCATCACGGTGGAACAATCCTTTGCTTTAGCGCAGCGAGCCCCGCAGTTCTCGTCTTCTCCGCGCAGGCGCAACGCTGCTCCAGACTCGGGCATTTTCTCGCATCCTGCAAGGGGCACTTCATTTCCGTCGTACAGGTGGCACGCCTCCTCCAGATCGGCCCACTCGTGCTGTCGATTCCAAACCAGCATCCTATCTCAGGCATGCGCATGAGACTTTCCTCCTCCATCGCCGCTCCAGGAGCGGCACTCGATGCGCGAGGCAGCAACCTTCTTCCTATCTCTACGTCCTTTCCATCGGGGCTGGTGGCACTTTCTTGTGATCCAGGAGGCGGCGCGACATCCCGCTGCCGCCCCCTTGCAGCAGCACGCGACGATGGCCCTATCCCTCGCTGCAATCGAAGCCGTCAGTCATACCTATTGCGTGATCTCCACCTTTGCGTGCTCCAGGCGGGCGACGAGCAGGTCAAGACCCCCAACCTGCGGACTCCCAATGCGTTATCAACGGCCCAACTCCATTGCGTGCGCCTCTTGGCGACCCTCCCTTCTTCTCCAGCAGGAGGATGCCAAGGGCCCGCATCCCTCGCGACCCTAGCTGGTCGCTCCGTGCGCATAGGCGTGCATTCTTGTTGGTGACGAGATCCTCCCTGCCCTCCCCCTCACGGGTCGCGGCAGCCTCCTTAGATCTCCAGACCGCGGCTCTTGCTCTCCCCAATCTCCCTTCGAGGGCGGCGACCCATCATCCAGAGAGCGTTGGCAACCCTAGAAAAGAGAGGGCATTATTTAAAGATTGTGTCTTATTTTAAAAAATAGAGGAGGGGGAGAGCAGACCGTGTAAAAGAAAAAGAAAGGGGTATGTTTCAGAGTTAAAAAAAAGAAAGAAGGAAAAAGAGAACTGAAATGGGTCGTGGAAGGGCCAAGTTTGAGGCCCATATTTGGGTCGAGATTTTGTTTCACAAAAAAAGGGTTCGTACAAGAAGGAAAAAAAGCCATACGCAAGTATGTTAAAAAAAGCACGTACAAATAACGAGTCGTACGTAAAATGCAATAAAAAAGAGAGTCGTGAAAAAAAAAGAAAAAAAAGAAACGGTCAAATGTTATTCATGTTGTTTTCCCCATGATCTTGTCTTCTCCCAACTTGATCGATGTCCATGTTTTCCGATAAGTATGGGAGAAAGGGGGACTATATGTAGAATCACAGGTCTGTTCCTTGTTCCAAGATGCAGATGCCAGATTCTCCAGACCAGCCAGTTGTTCAGACTCTACAATTGATCAGACTCGACGTCAGATTTGTTTCGAGTCTCCAGTTTCAGACACGCACGAGTATGCGGTCATTTCAGATGTGCACATATATGCCATCTTTTGGAGTGGTCTCCATCTTTCTTCTTGTTGTTTTGGCCAGAATTTTCATGTTAGCCATAGGTACTCCAGAGTAGAGTACCATTCTCTGTGCCAGCTGGGAGAGACCCAGTTCTCCGACGAGGAACTCCAGGCGCAGTTTCAGACTCGATGGTCAGATTCCGAGTCTTCAGTTGACTCACACTCCAGCCCGTTCGTCCTCCTCATCTGCACGGCATGAGAAGCAACGTCCTCGACAACATCAGTTGTGCGCATTGGGTTGATATTGTCCGTAGTGTCCTGTAGCGTTGAGTTGAGTTTATTCTTGTTTGTCCAAGCTGAGCATTACATGCTCCAGCTTGAGGGGAAGTGTTGGAGTATTCATTGTTTGCGTCATGAGTTGTAGCAGGGTAAATGGATCCTGGAGAAGATCCATTTACCCCATCCCCGTGTTTAGTCCAGCATCTAGTGGTGGGACTTGGAGGCTCTGGAGAGGCTATATAAGGAGCCCCAGACCTCCTGTATCCATTGAGAAAATGCAATGCATAATATGCCCCGTTGAGGGCTTCTCCCGTGGTTTCATCCCGCTCCTCACGGAGTAGGGTTCCACGTTAAATCCCGCGTTCTTATTTTCTTTATCTTCTTCCATGTTCTCAGCTTCCCTTTCCTATTTCTTAACAATAACAACAAGCAGATCAAGCCTCATGTAAGGGAACTAATATCCAACTTGTTCTAAAGAACCCTAGCAGAGATCTTGTGCAATGCTGCCCTCGCATGAGCACATCTTCTCCTACATGATATCTTGTCTTTAACTACACCGTCTCGGAAGGTGCGACACATCCCTCATCGTTCCAGACAGAAAGTCTATCATCATCTCCTATTAATCAATGTAAAAGAAGAAGGTGATGTGTTCTAAGTGAACCCACTCGAAGCAACATGCTCCCCTAAGCAACATCAAGGTAGCATACCATTGCTACATCAAAACCCTACCATACTCCAGTTGCACCAATCCATGCGCTCTCATGTGAGCCTATAAATGCGATACGACACCTCCAAGCCCATTTAAGCCTCCAACATCAATACACGTACGAGGTGATGCTTCCGTCATGTCGCCATGGTGCGTGGTCCTGGTTGGTAGCCCAAAGGTTGTGCGCAACTCCTCCAAGAAAAACATCCTCCAGACTTGAGGTGCCCAGGTGGCGTAGGCGACGAGCCTTCATCCTCAACGACGGTGACACATCAGCAACATCTTCTTTCTCGATGGGTTCTCTGCATCGGAGATCCTGCCTCATCCTTCGTCATAGATTGAGAGCCCTATCGAGGGGCGGCGACAACTGCAACGCCAATCTTTTGAAGATTCCCTATCGTGGGCAAGAGAGGGGTTCCCAACCAGGGAACCCTAAGTAGATTGCTTGTTGGGGGCAATTATTGTTAAAATGGGCCTAAATGTGGGCATTAAATAGAAAAATTGGGTGGCCCAATGAAAAGAGCACACATTCGGGCCATGAGTTGTTTTTTTTAAAAGGGAAGTCAGCTATAAAAAAAGGATGATAACCTAAAAAGCAGAAAGAAAAGCCATAAAAAGGAGCAATGGAACGGTTCAAAAAAAACGAGAAAAAAATGCGATGGTTTATTGATTTTTATTTATCTCTATTTTCTTGTCTTCTCCCAATTTTGTCGATGCCATTTGGTTCCGACAAGTATGGGAGAAAGGGGGAGTATTGTGTAGAGTTCTACATGCCAGATTTTTATATTCTCCACATTACATGCCAGCCTGATTTCAGACTCTAGAGTTCAGTTTCAGACTCGATGTTAAGATTGGTTCCGAGTTTGTAATATGATGCACATGTGTTTGCCATCATCAGTTGTGTGATTCCCATCTTTATTTTTGATCTCATAGTTTTCGTGTAATCCACAGGGACTCCAGAGTAGAGATCTCATTCTCTATGTCATTCTAGGCTAGGGCTTCCATGTGGTTTGATAGGGACTCCAGAGTAGAATTCCCATTCTCTAAGCCAGTATGGGTGAGACCTTGTTCTCTGATGAGGAGACTTTCATATTTCATTCTCTAGTGATTGTGGACTCTGACGAGGATGTCTCCATGGTTTTTTCAGTTCGGCCCTTCGGCGATGAAGTAGTTGTCCACATGATTTAGTCTTCTACATGTGGCGGGCCAAAGTACTCCAACAAGGAAACTCGTTCAGTTTTTGTAACTCTGACAGGGCAATACAGAGCATATGTTCTCCGACGAGGAGACAGAATTCAACTCACGCTCGAACCCGTTTATTCCTCCTCACACGCACGACATGAGAAGCAACATCCTCGACAGCAACTGACACTTGTGTATGCATTGAGTTGATATTGTTCGTAGTGCCTTGTTTTGTGAGGTTAAGGTTTCTTTTTGTTTGTATAAGTTGAGCATTGCATACTCCAGCTTGAGGAGGAGTGTTGGAGTATATGTGTCACTCTTGTGTAGATGGGTAATTAGATACCTTTAGGGTCCAATTACCACATCTATTATTTGTGGGATTTGGATGGTCGGTGGGGGCTATATAAGAAGCCACATGCCCATTGTATCAGAGAGAAAATGCAATAAACACATCAGCCCTTAGAGACGTTCTCCCGTGGTTTCATCTCGCGACTTAGGGAGTAGGAATCCACGTAAAAAATCTCGGTGTTCTTAATGTTTATTTTGTATCTATGGTAATACGCTTCCACATTTTAGTTTTCTTACACTTTTGAAGCAAAAAAAAGTTCAAGGGCGGATGCCCTCCCCAAAACACCACATCAGTGGCATGTGATCCGAGTGTGCTCTAGACAGGGCCCATGCCCAGTTAACGGGAACACCCCCAATGCCTCATGAGACAACATAAATACATCAATACAGGATCTAGATATCGAGCTCCGCCACATATAGATATAGTCTGCAACGTCTACAACCTGAAGCCCAAGCTCATCCACAGCTCCTGCTAAATCTTTCGAGCCGACATCTCTCCCACTATAGCCCCAGGACAATCTTCCGAACACAGAGTCACATTGAAGTCGCCAACAATGATCCAAGCCGCATCGTGGAAACCCTCCATGGCCATTAACAGGTCCACCAATTGAGCAATGTTGATACCGTTACATGGATCATACACGTTTGTAACCAACAACCTGAGACCATCAGCCTTACACCATAGTGTCAAAGTTAGCTTGTACATCCCCCTCATCTCATCCCCCTCCATAACAAACATATCACCATTCCACCCTATCATTATGCCTCCAGATACTCCTTCTAATGCAATCATCTTGAACTCCAATAGCTTGTTACCACCAATTTCTTTCCACACCACATCAACACCTTGCGGAATTTTTATTTCTTGCAACAAGACCACGTCTGCTCTCTGATCCATCAATAATTGATGCACAACCACCCTTTTTTATACCTACCCCAGGCCTAGTACATTCCAAGTAACAATGTTCATTGACTCACAATTGAATCCCCTTTTGGCAACACTAAACCATGGCACCTCAGCACCTCCTCTTCCAGCCTTGGCCCAGACCACTCCCCTACCTCACCTTCCTCCCCACATATCCTCCCTTTGCTGCCATCACCCGATTCACCACCCTACTTTGAGCTTATTTCTAAGCTCAAAATGGTTTGGACTGTAATTAGAAATGGACGAGGAAGCTGTGTCCAACTCACTAATACTTTCTCGAGCTCATATAGAGTGGTTTGTGTTTCATTGAGCTCGCTTATAGTGTAAAGTATTCCACTCAGGCTCAATTGATAATATTGTATTTATTTCAAGCGAAAATGATATAAACACTGGAATTAGTTTGCTATCCATATTCCAAGTCACTATACATGATAGTATGATATCTCCGACATTATCTCCAAGTATCCCTTGGTGTATGTTATTTGTTGATGATATTGTATTGATTGACGAGACTAGAGATGGAGTAAATGAGATGCTTGAGGTTTGGAGACATGAGTTGGAGAGTAAAGGATTTCTTATAAGTAGGGCTAAGACAGAATATATGGAGTGCTCCTTTGATGAAAGCAATGGTGAAGGAATCGAAGTGAAGATTGGTGATGATAACATTCGGAAGAGAGATTCTTTTAGATATATGGGATCTATTTTGCAACATGACGGGGAAATTGATGGAGATGTTACTAATAGAATAAATACAGGGTGGCTAAAGTGGAGAGGAGCCTCTGCTGTTCTCTGTGATAAGAAAATTTCTTTAAAAATTAAAGGAAAGTTTTACAAAGCAGCTGTGAGACCTGCTATGCTCTATGGGTCTGAATGTTGGCCGGTGAACCATAGACATGTGCAGAGAATGGCTGTAGTAGAAATGAAAATGATAAGGTGGATGTGTGGACACACACATAAAGATCGGATTCGGAATGAGGTAATCAGAAAGAAAGTTGGTGTAGCTCCGATCGAGGATAAGATGCGAGAAAACCGCTTAAGATGGTTTGGTCATTTGCAAAGAAGATCAGCTGATGCACTAGTTAGGAGATGCGAGTGTTGGGATGTTGAGCCGGTAAAGAGAGGGCGAGGACGGCCCAAGAAGTGTTGGAAAGAAACTATACGAAAGGATCTTAGTTTTATGGATATAAGCTCGGGATTGACCCAAGATAGATCTGAATGGAGGCGAAGAATCCATGTAGCCGACCCTACTTAATTGTGGGAAAAGGCTTTGTTGTTGTTGTTGTTGAGCCTTAATAGGATTAGGACTCGTACTTATTGATGTCAATATATAATAATTATTATTACATTCTATTCATAAAAGCAATTTTTGTTAATATGATTCACAAATATAATTCATTAATTAATGCAAATAGTGATTCACAACAATTAATATATATATATATATACGATTCGTATAAATATTTATGTAAATATGATTTACAGAATTATTTTCAAGGCATGAAATCGTGTGATATTAATTCACTTTAATTTCATAGATGTAAATTGAATTTACATTTAATTGTGTGCTTCTGAATGTGATTTATAAGCTATACGTAATATTTCCATAACTTCTCCATTATGGATAATTGGATTATTCACTTAATTAATAAATGAAAAAATAATGCCCGTTTAGGCAAATTTGGGGTGTGTACATGGTGATGTACACATGGCACCATGTTATTGAGTCCTTATTAATTAAGGACTAAATGGTGTTGCTTATTTTATTTATTAATATTAATTGAAGATAAAAAGGATATAATTCTTGTTGAACAAGGACTTGGTCTTAAACCCTTGATCAACATTCTGAGGGCTACAATTTCACACGCCTACTTGAAGCCCTAGCCTTCAAGAGAAGTGTGCTTTGTGTATAAAAGGAGAGCAATCCTCCCTCTTTATTAACTTTGATTTTTTTGGAGAGCCTAGTCCCTTGCGAGTTCCGTACCTTGTAGAAGAAGAGTCTTGGGAGTATCCATCTCTTACGCACTTCTTCTTAAAGCCTTGTTCGTGAAGACGACATCCAAGTTCGTGGTAAGCGATGCGATTCATCTCAGTTGCTATGAGAGAGACACTATGGATCAGATTTGATTCGGGAGTTTTCTTTTACTAGAAACTCACGCTTCAAGAGGTTACCCTGATCTATTCTTTATATTCATCATGGATATTAGAAATCGTTTTGGAAATTGTTTCCTTAGAATTAATGATTTCGAAATGCACAAATCATTGTGCTGAAATTTCTTGTTCGCTACCCACTGGAGCTTCGGAACAACCACCACCGGTAAGGGCAATTCCGCTTTGGGGCTACCCCTGACTCTACCATATTATAGGGGTATGGGGTTCGAGACAAAGAAAGATCAAGGCAACATATCAGTTTTTCCTATATACTTTATTGGGATCCGTTTTTATGCTATTAGCAATTCTGTTGATTCTTCTCCAAACAGGAACCACCGATTTACAAATCTTATTAACCACAGAATTTAGTAGGCACCAATTGCAGGTTTTGCGGGAACGAAGCCTACTTTGGCCCTGATCCGATAGTGCGAGACTCGACATTGTTTTCCGCGGCTTTTTCTCTTGCTCCTGGATTTGGACGACTGGAGAGAGGAAGACAGGAGCCCCTACCCCAGTAAAAGGATTGGATACCCAAGGGCCACCCGCAAAAGAAAGAGAGGCTTTGGCTGCGGAAACGGGGAAGGCCGCTGAGTCCCTGCTTAGCCGCTTCTTAGAGTCTGACCCCCACTTAGCACTCCTAGCTCTCGCCCTTCCTTGAGCCCTCGGGCTCATCGGGGATTTTCCTTCCTTAGCTCTATCTCCTGCCCTTGAAAACAGATCGTGAGAAACCCGACCTGCGGAGAAGATAACAGATTACCCAGCGAATCAGTGATCAAGGCTAGGCTGTCGGAGAAGGCATACCATACGCGCACTATCTTCCCCTCGGCTTTTCCTCTGTCAAAACTCAAAGCTTAGCTCGTATCAGCGATGATGAGCAGGGCATCCAGGTTGTGAAGGATTTCCTAGGTCAGTAGTTTGTAACCAAGGTTCTTGGCAGTCTATGTTACTTCCATGGACTGGAGTTTGCCAAGAACCGGTGAGGTCTTGTGATGACCCAGAGGTAGTGTGTTATAGATTCTCTTTAAGATAGATGCTTGATAGATTGTAGGCTTGCTACTACTCCCATGGACACGAGCATGAAGCTGTATGGTGATGACTCTGAAGAGGTATACAAGAGGAGGTATATGGAGCTCGTTAGGAATCTCTTATAAATAACCATCACCAGACCAGATATATCCTTTGCAGTAAGCAAAGTGAGTGAGTTCATGGAGTGGCCTTGACATGCACATATGGATTCAGTCTATATGATTCTAAGGTATCTGAAGACCTTACCTAGCACTGGTTTTCTGTTTAGCAGAAGGGCATCCCTTGTCGTTACAGCTTGTGCAGATGCATATTATGCGACTTTTCCCAAGGACAGGAAGTCCACCTCTGCCATTGTAGTATTCTTAGTGAGTTCTTTGGTGTCATGGAAGAGCAAGAAGCAAGCAATGATCATCGCCAGATCCAATGCAGAATTAGAATACAAAGCCATGGCACAGGATAGCACAAAGATGACGTGGGTCGGATTTGTTCTTACTGACTTAGTAGTTGAGGTGCCTCTTCCCACACACCTACGATGCAACAACCACGTTGCACTCTTCATTGCGAACAATCATGCATTCCATGAAAGGACCAAGTATATCGAGTCTACTAGTATATCGAGGTAGACTGTCACTAAACTCGAGACATGATTCAGAAGGGCATCATTATCTCCACTACTCATGGTAGCTCAGGAGATCAAACAACAAATGTGCTTACCAAGGTCCTAGCCAGAGGGCTTACCAGAGATGTTGTTCCAAGCTGAGCGTGATTGATATGTACACTTCAGCTTGAGGGGGAGTGTTGAGATATTAGTTATCTTTTTATCTTTATGTATTCCATATTCTTTCTGTCTTTTTTATGTAATTTTCCCAATAGGTTTCTTGTCTATATAAGAGAATTCTATGGCCTCATGAATAAGCAAGCCATTGTTTTCTCTCAACAGAAAAGAAACTGTAATCACCTAGTAAAAAAACAATAGCAGCGTTTTCTCACTTTATAAATGCTGACTTTGTTTTCATACTTGCTCGCTGCAGGGGGTCCTAAAAAACGGGACTCAAATTGCTGTTAAGGAATTATCTGCTTGGTCTAAGCAAGGGGACATCGAATTCACAAATGAGATGAAAACCATTGCGAATGTCAGGCATCCTAACCTTGTCAATCTGATTGGTTTTTGTGTTCAAAACAACAATCGACTCCTAGTTTATGAATTAATGGATAAAGGGAACCTTGCCCAGGCTTTACTAGGTAAATATTATTATTTCCATCAGTTTGACACAAGATTCTACATATTGGATGCTATTGTTTGAGCACACCTTAAATGTAATGTTTGATATGCAGGGGAAGACGCTAAAACGCTAGATTGGAAGAGAAGATCTGGAATATGTATAGGAATTGCACAAGGTCTCAAATACCTTCATGAAGAAGTTGAACCCCATATTATTCACAGAGACATCAAAGCCACTAATATTCTCCTGGATGCAAATTGTATCCCTCGAATTGGAGACTTTGGTTTGGCTAAGCTATTTCCTGACAATGCGACTCACTTGAGCACCAGGGTAGCTGGGACGACGTAAGTATGCTTTCCAATATTTATTATATATGTTTGCACTTTGCATCTATTAGAAGAGGTTGGAAATTTGAAATTCATGTTGTATTATTTTAAAAAGGCATACTCATCATTTTATGGAATATGTATTCATGACATCGCAATTTCCACATGTTCAAAATCTACATCCGAGATCCTCAACCATTCATTTAAGTTTTAGAATCAGTTTCGTATCCATTGATTTATTCCTGGCCTTCTTTTTTACATACCAAGACTACTCTTCCAGAAGTATAATAACTAGAAAAATTCTGTCTGAACAAGTCCAGTAATTATTTTTGTCTATGATTGCTTATTAACTCATATGAATACAAGCGGCGCAAAAGGATTGGACTAGATAAAAAATCAAGAACTACAAGATAGAGTTGAATGGATAAATGCATAATCTAGAATACCGGTGCAGGGAAACCCACATAAATGTGTGCCATCGAAATGACCAAGATTCAAACCTAAAAGTTACCATTTCCTAAAAATAACCTTGTGGTGATAAATTTTGTTTACCACGGGTGGATGGTATTAATATTGCTTTGCTTGGATTTTTCTTTTCTTTCTTAATGTAGGTTATGATTATTTTTTATCAAGTAATTTTTTATTTCGATATGTACTCTCCTTGTGTTTATCTTGTCCTTTATTTAATTTAAAGCATTTTGTGTTCTAGTGGTTATTTGGCACCCGAATATGTAATGAGTGGAAAGCTGACTAAGAAAGCAGATGTATACAGTTTTGGTGTACTTGTACTCGAAGTGGTGAGCGGAAAAAGTAGTTCAAAGCTATCTAGCACTGGCATAAACGGGTTTCTTTTGGAGCAGGTTCTTTTTCCCCTATTTTACATTGTTTTATAGTCTTACAACTTTACATTATTCTATATATAGGAAAACCTCCGTAATGGAAGGGAAAGACCACGGGAATAAGTGTGTCTATTAAATGACAAGGGTTTATCTTTTTTTATTTCTTATATATCAAACCAAGGTGGGGTGAGTTGCATATATTGTTTTGGAGGTAAATGGATCCTTATCTGTTTACCATAAGACAAGTAACTTAATACCCCCATTCAAGTTGGGCTTAGAGATTGTACATGCCCAACTTGCCCACATTTTGCTCAAAGCTAGTTGTGGAAAGCCCCTTGAAGTGGAAAGCCCCTTGAAGATGTTAGTTACTTAATTTTCTTTATGTACGACAAGTCAAGCTCCTTGTTGTCTATTCTTTCTCTCATAAAGTGATGATAAATATCAACATGCTTGGTTCTCTCATGTAGGATATGATTGTTTGATATACTTATAGTAACCTTGTTGTCACAAAACAATTTCATTGGAAGCTCAATAATTATTCCAATATCCGTCAAATAGTTTTGAACCACAACATCTCAGCAACACCCATGACTACAATCATGTATTCAACTTCAACACTAGTCCTAGTACAAATAGATTGTTGTTTGATTCTCCAAATCACCAAGGTCGCACCCAGAAATATGAAATATCTAGTTGTAGATCTCTTTGTATCAGTGCATTCAGTTCCATCTGCATCAATGTATACTTCAATCTCAAATTTTGCATCTTTGGTAAAGATAAGTCCTTTTCCAGAGTCTTTCCGCATAGTAGAGGATACACTTTACAACTTTAATATAGATATCGGTAGGTGCAAGCATGAATTGATTGGCCAAGTTGATAACATAAGTGATGTCGAGTCTCACAGATATATGTTACCGAATCTTGATATCTTCATCAACTTACGTTCCATCCTTGATGCTCAACTTACGACTCCCCTCAATAGGCATATGGGCAAGTTTACATCCCAACTTTTCAGTTTCCTTTAACATATCCAGAACATATTTTTGTGACAAAGGACAAGGTCTTCATTCAACCTTGTCAATTCAATACGCAGAAAGTACTTTAGGTTCTCAAGATCCTTCAAGTCAAACTACAATGAGCTCTTGTTTTAGATGAGCTATCTCCTCCTCATCATTCACTGTGATAATCATTTCATCAACATAAATAAGAAGATCCATTTTATTTTTGTCTCTCTTGACAAATAGTGCATGATCACCATTGCCTTGGAAATAACCCAATTTGATCATTACCATTCTAAATCTCTCAAACCATGCTCTAATAAATTGTTTCAGTCCATAGAAATCTTTCTTTATGTACAACATTTTCCTATCTTCTCGTAGCCAGTTGGTAAATGTATGTAAATATCTTCTAAGAGGTCTTGATTTAGAAAGGTATTCTTTATGTCATCTGATGAAGCTCATTCCTTGAGATTGATAAGAGAAAGAACAATCTGCATTGTATTCATTTTTGCCACAACAACAAAAGTATCCACGTAGTTAACATCACATTTTTTATTGAAATCCCTTACAACAAGTCTAGCCTTGTATGTTTCTTTTTGTCCATTTGGTCTTATTTTATGGTTTAAACCCACTTCAAACCTAGGATGTAACCCACTTCGAATAAAGTTATGAACATAAACAACTAATAGAAAACCTATAGAAAGTAAGCTTAGGGAGAATACACGGGCACAACAAACTTCAGACAACATGAGCTTTTAAGTATACTAGGATGTAACCCGCGCTCCACGGCGGAGAATAAATTGGTTATATAATGTAAATTTAAATATAAATTTGTAATGTTTAAACTTAATTAAAAATGAATAAAATAAAAAAAAGAGCAAAGAGAATAAATACGATGTACGAAATTAGGTAATTTTTTTAATATATAATTTCCATATAAAAAATTGTATATTTATAATAAAGATGAGGAAGAGTGCACGGTTTTATAAAGAGATGGATCACATAGATAATGATCTCCTTGTATATTTGATTAACAATGCAATTCTTTTATTATGAATTGAATGAAATATGTAGTGATTTTTCAAAATGTATCTTCTATTTGCACCCTTTCATATTATATGGTGCACATTCACATATGTGCACCCAAAGGTGCGGAATACAACTAAAAAACAAATATTCAAATACATGTATGTTGTTCCTAAATCCTAACCTCGAATACAAAATCTAAAATAAATGGGTTTTG
Source organism: Ottelia alismoides (assembly GCA_037367405.1). NCBI lineage: Eukaryota > Viridiplantae > Streptophyta > Magnoliopsida > Alismatales > Hydrocharitaceae > Ottelia > Ottelia alismoides. The sequence goes on from JAZKJV010000268.1 coordinate 731,514, forward strand.
GAATAATGAAATAAAATTCAAGGTATTAGGTAAAATTTGCAAATGCAATAAAGAGGAATCATCCCAAAGATGCAATTTTTTATAGTTATTAACCAATATAAATCTTCTATAGGATTTAACATGAAATATTAGAATGATTTGATTTGTTGTTCTAACAAATTCTATTAGGATAGAAAATTTTAAATATGTAAAATAACGGATTGGACCGAACCATTGTCAAAAGTATATATGGGCATCCCATACATTGCATATACATGTGATTTCCTTTTAAATGTCATGTGTCGTTTAATATATTCGTATGTGATACCATGGATTACATTTTTAAAAAATATGAAAGAGATGAGATATTAAAATTGATAACTATTTTTTCTTATTACATTGTACTTATTTCATCCACGGGAACTTTACTCGTGTTTTTTATTGTTGCTTTAACATACAACACATTAATTAGGAAGGATAAGAAAGATGAATTTAGGATTAAAATATAAAAAAACACAACATCCATTTTAACAGATATTCCTTTCTTCAAATTTAACACAATAATCAAACTATAATCTGAATGTCATGCAACGTAAGCACAAGAATATGTTATTTTAAGGGAATATGTAAGTATTAAAAAACTAATACTTTTGAAATGTAGTGAAATATATGGTTATCAATGCAAATCTTTAATGGATTGGATTTAAAAAAATAAAATTCATTAAAATTGAATAGGTCTCGCTTATACCAAAATCTATTCCATTCAAATTCATGTGAACCCATGTTTATTAGAATTCACATGAACATTGCACGTTATTAATGATCGTTGATTAGAAGGTGGTGATATTTATAAATAATTACTCTTCCTAAATGGTGAAAAGTGGTGGGCATTGAGAGATAGGGTCATGATCTCACTTCCTCAACCTATTAGTTTTAATTGTAATATTTCGTACATAAACATGCATATATACACACATATATAGTGGTAATGCTTTGAGTACAATTTTTATGATATATTGCAACATATATACTTCAAATATCAAAAAACACATGGATTGATTAAATATCCAATATTATTTGCATAACATATTATTTAACCTTATGAACTGATTATTGTTGTTGTTACAATGTATTTACGAAGTACTTATCAAAAATACATTAATTTACATTATCGATGAAAGGTAAAAAGAGTTGTTTTCGAATATTTACATCTTATGTTTCAAAAAATAGTGTTTATAGATAGAAAAATCTAATATACATTTTTCGAATGTTGGTACATCGGTATTCAATCACTAAACAAAAATTAAAAAATTCTAAATAATTAATTAGTGAGTAAAACATGAATTAAAATATCAAATGAATAATATAAAGTAGATATTTTAATAAAACATTAACAATACTTTTCCTAAATAATAAATCACCAAAATATTAAAATAATAAACTGGGACTTTTAAACAAAAAATAAATGAATAAAACATCTTTGGAATAAATTAATCAAGATCCAAAAGTGGAAACTTTACATAAAACATCTATTAATTGATGATATTAGCATTAAGCAATTTACATGTATAGTCATATGCAATCATCGATAAATTAAAAAGACAATATATGTATATATATTTAAGAATTACTAAATAAATATTTGTTGTCGATATGGATTTTTTTGTGGATTTATTAAAATTTTTATGGATTTTAAATATTAATATGTAACTTCCATTTTTTATTTACTTAAAAAGAAAACGAGCTTAATATTCATACTATTTTAATATAATATAAGGTTTAGTAACATGTGTTTATAGGTGTTTTTGTTTATTGTTTATTAATGGATTTATTTAATATAAAATTTATAATTATTATTAATATAGTGAATATGGGAATAATTGTAAATAAACATAAATATAAGAGAATGTGTAATATCATTGAATGTCAAGGATATCATCGCACAAAACTCCAGAATCTGCATATTCTATTTATATACTTATTCACCTGGAGATAGATGGGATGCAGAGGACTCCTCGCAACATATGGGCCATGGCGTAGAGGAAGGTTGCAACCTTCTCATCGTAGGTAAATGTGGCTCATTGTGAGATTATGAGAGATGAATGGGTTGCACCACCACCTTCACCTACGTTGTTGCACCACCACCAAGGTAATGATGGTTTTATTTTACATAGTTGATTATGTGTTTTACAAAACAAGATTATTTATCTTATATAGTTATATTGCAATATGATGCATTTATTTTTCACATGTTATCCTTTTTAAAATAATACTTATTATCTTACTTATTGACCTTTTTATTTTGTAGAACACCAAGAAGGGAGTGTGAACTTTACAAAAATCGTCAGAGTTTAGGCAACATCTAGAGAAAAGGCATTAGTATAAATCGTGAAAAATAATCGATCTACTGCAAATATATATTTGATTTTACCAAAACCATAAAAAGTTCACAAAAGGATGATGTATTCTATTAAAAAATCCAATTGGCTCAATTCCCATCGACTATGGACGAATGATCGGAAAACACTATTTCAGATCTATAAAGTGTGTTTTTCAGCTCTAGCAAGCTCTGAGGATTGATGAGCATGGACGTATGAGTCTACACATATGCCCAATCCTCTATGTGATCGTGTAGACATTATTGTTGACGATCTTTCTCCAGTCGAGTTCCGTCGTGGTCTCTCTTTTCAACATGTTAGAAAGCTAGGGTGAAGTGTTTTCTTCTATCGGTGTCTTCAAGAGCTAAGCGCCGATTTTGAAGATGGATGTGACCAACTACGAGTTATGGTCCATGTAGTTTATCACCCTTATGTAGTGTAGCAACAAAGAATATATTCTGACAAAGCCAGAACCAACGGATAAGACCGGGGAACATGCATCATGGAAGCAAGATGATGTATATGCTCGTATTTGGTTCTTTGGGATGCTCACCACGGAGATTGCAAATGATATTGTGATCAGCCCACGATCAAGGCCATGTGGGATATCCTCGTTGTCACATATGACTAAGCAAAGAATGAGAGCAAGATCCTCTAGTTGTAGTATGACATATTCTCGACCAAGCAGAATGATCGGCCTCATCATGCCCACGTATCACATCTTCGAGGCATGTTTGAGCGACTTCATAGCTTTATGCTCATTACTGCATGCACAGAGCAGCAACAGACATACCGAATTACTACTATGACCAGGGTCTTTCGGACATCTGTTGACTCTGAGTACGATGCATCACATACTCAACTGCTTACTGGAGAAATTATACCACAGATAAAGGAGGTGTACAAGAGGCTGAGCAGAATCACTACTTCATCTACTACCATGGCCCAACCCCCTCTGCGGTGGCTTCTTCCCACGGCAGAGGAAGTACATAACAGTTTCGCGAGTGAGGACCTGTGAACCCCCTCGGATCCGGGTACCCGTTAACAACACTTTTGCGACATTTTATTCGCTAGAGATCGCACAAGCTACTGAAAATGTGGGGAAATTCCACGAGTTTGTTCCATGATATTCACATTCAAATAAATAAACCACATAGACAAGATGAAGAAGTGCCACCAACATTCATTTATTTCCATATAATATTACATGTAACAAAAGAATGTATTACAATGTACATGTAGATCCCAAAATATGTGACTGAAGAGGAATGAAGTATATTACGTCATAAACTGAACCAAAAACTGAAACAAAAGAAATGTACCGTCTGGTATATACACGGTCACCAGATGTCATCAACAGCTACTACAGCGTTGCAGGATCTTTGCCTGCCAAAACATGTTAGGAAGAAGAGGCATCAACGATTGCTGGTACTTCTCATAATCATATTATTATATTAAAGAAATGGTATTTAAGGTGGTTGCAAAAGAAGCAAGTAGAAATGTATAAACATTTAAAATTTATATCTACTTGGAATGTAAAAATGTTTTCAAGTTGCTTGTATGTACCACCCATGCTCACCCATTATCCCAACATTTCTCATATATATATATCATATTTATATTGTAATTGATTGTTTATAAGTGTATGTGTGTGTGTATATATATTCTCATATTGTTCAGATATCATGTTTGTGAGTTTTGACGATGTGAAAGGTGAGATTAGAAAGGTTATTGATTTATTTAATTCTCAAGTCTAGCGGATAGTCTGTGGTCTTGATCAGTGTGTGACCTCACACTATGACTCTAAGATGTGAATAATGCTTTAGGGTTAGCCTACGTCCGTAGGCATGCGATGTTGTATAATGCATCTTAACTAAGTTCCCAACACGTCCACTAGCTTATAGGGATTTCGAATCCAATTTTAGTCACTTTCTACCAACTCAACTTTAATTGAAACTCCTCCAAACCTCAACTATAATTGTCTTAGATGTAACTCTAGATGACTTAGATGTAGACATGGATGATTTGGATGTAGTATCGCCAAGTCTACTAGCGAAAGTAAACAAAACTCAAACGGTGAGGTAGCCTACAAAAGGGCTCTTCCGGCTCGCCCTCTAATTGGAACTGCGGTCCAATAGAGGAAAAGGTCTACTCCAAAACTAGGCCCCAGAGACGGCTGAGAGAGACTCTCCGGAAAAGTCACTCTCGAAAAACGGCCCAACCGTAACGGGCAAGCGACCTCGTACAAAAAACAGAAAATCGAGGATCCCCCGCATAGGTATCCTAAAACAGAGGGTCAGCGGAACTGGTCAAAGTCGGGATCCCAACAAGGTGTAAAAACACTGCGAGCTCGCGTAAAAACCATGAAAGGACTGGGATCCTAGATTCGCGCACTTGGCGGCCGCTGTCCTAACTGAGCTTCCTTTCCTCCGCTTAGTTGAGGGCCACCGCACCCTCGCTCGATCAGGTGTAAGGGTTACTGTCACAGGGTCAAACTCCAGCTATCGATTTCGACCTATCCTGTGCGGCGTTAGCTAACCCGTAGCTAACCAGCCTTCCCGAGCAGAACGGTCACGGACATGCTCCAACTCTTCTCGTACTCCTGCTTGCTAGCGCACCGACGCTTCCAACACAAACACGAGCACGAACTCCGGATCGCTCAAGAACACTCTCAAGAACACACTCAAGAACGCTCAAGAACTCTACCAAGCAACCACACGAGTACGGGCACAAAGCTCTTCTCTTTATTAGAAGGGGAACTATCTCAGGAGTGGGTGGGTGGGTGAGCACTCTACACTTGTGTGTTTACAAATGAGCCACCACCTCTCGTTATATACAAGACTCAAGGCAATCCAAGGGACACTCATTATTACATCTACAATAATGATACATAAAGACACAAGAGACCCTTCGAGTTCTTCGGCAACCCTTCGCGTTCCTCAGCAACTCTTCGTCTGCTTGTCTCTTTGACTTCCTTGTTGTCCATTTCGTCTTCTCGCACGGTTGACGCCCAGTCAACCGCCCAGTCATCAGCACACTCGCACTCCAACGCTTGCTGATGCAGCTTTGCCATAATTCACCAAGTGCCACCAAACACTTGGTCTTGTGCCAAAGGGAACCCGCGGCCTCCAGACCCTCGTGCGGTAAACCCTTCCTTAGCGTTTTCCATGCTAAGGGGAAGTCCTCCAGAACTTCGCTGTCGTGGCCTCCAGACCACCCTCGTACATGTACGACCGAGAATGCTCGACAATGCTCGTACTCAGCACCTGCAACGCTCCATGCCTCCTTGGACCGCCACGTATCAATACCGATACCGTGCGCCTTCGTGTGTATGCCTCTGTGACCGTACCGCATAGCTCCTCGATGCGTACTGCTTCACTACGTACCGCCCTTCTGCGCTCGCGTATGTATGACTACGTGCATCCACTGTCATGTCTTGCACTGCTGACTGTACTTGCTATGCTCGCACTGCTACAAGAATCATGACACTCTGCTACCGAGCCAGTGTCCTGTGTGACGCTTCTCCCTTGTAACGTACGGTGGAGCCTCCAGACTACCGTGGATAACCTCCCTGATATCCACACATTTTCGGACTCCTCCTGAAGTCCTTGCTCCATCGATCATTCTCGAGCATCCACCGAGTCTGCATGATCATTCTCAATCACAGAATTTGGGGGTGTGACAAGCCTCCCCCACTTGAAGAATCGGTTGTCCTCAACCAAGCATCTCCTCTTCAGCTGGCGTCCCGTCACGATCCTCCATCCGCTATGCACCTCCTGATGCGGCTCAATTGGAACGGTGGTGCCGCCTTGCACCGTCTCCCTTCCTACACCTAGTCTTCTCACGAACCACGTCCCTCCATGACTTGGTCTTCAACGTGAAAAGTGGAGCTTCCTTGTCAGCTCCCATTTTCGGTGTATCCCTCCTGGATACAACAATTCCATCGTTGTTTTGTGGCAGCTCCAGCTCCACATGTGGAGTACTCACCTCCGCGCTCGCTCGTTGACGATCCCGATCGTTCCCTGTGGACGTACATGTGTCCTGGGGAGGGAACACCTCCTGCGCTCCGAGCATCTTCCCTATCTTGCCTCCTGCAAGATCATTGGTGGTGTGGTTCGTCACCACTCCACCCCCATGGACATGTATCTTCTTGCCCATGCTGCATCGCCCTCTAGAGCTCTGCCTCGCCTTCTCGTGCACGGATGTTCTCCTATCCACGACTTTTGTTGTGTACCTCCTGCACACAAGTTGGTGCCCAGCATGCACCTGCGCACTCCTGTGCGTCCTCGATCGAGCCTTGGCGCCTCCAAAGCTCTTTGTTGTGGAGTTCCCTCCCTCCACTGAATTCGAAGCTCCAGCTCGAAGTGTTGTGAGACGTACCTTGCGCATAGCACCGATTGCTCCCAAGCGTACCTCACCTTCTTCTTCCTCCTCCTCGTCCCCACGAAGAGAATTCAGCTTCTCCTTCTTTGGGCACTCCCGCACCCTATGCGGTCCGTCGCAAATGAAGCACCCCTTGCTCTTGGGTTGCTCCCTCTTCTTAGAGTACTCTCGTTCCTCCATTGGTGGATCATTGACAACACCTTTGCCCTTGTCCTTCGACCGCGCCTTCTGCTTGCTGGTGAACTCCTTCTCTTCAGCATTGTGACTTGGTTGGTCCGCCCCATAATCGACCAACGCATCTGCCACCACGATCGCTGAATTAAGGTCCTTCACGCCCTGCCTCCGCAGTTCGGCTTGCGCTCAGCTTTGCAACCCGATCGTGAAATTGAAGAGCTTGTCCTCCTCGGACATCCCCTTGATGTCCAGCAAAAAGGACGTGAACTGCTTCACGTACTCACGAACAGTGCCTGTCTGCTTCAGGCGTCGAAGAGCCTCCCGTGCAATCCACGCAGTGTTCTTGGGCAGGAACTGCGCCTTCAGTTCCACGACTAGATCATCCCACTTGGTTATCTTCGGTCTTGTCTCATCTGCTGCACGGCTCCTCTACCATAACTTGGCGTCGCTCGACATGTACATCGATGCCAAACCGATCTTCTCGGCTTCCATCGTCTTGGTCGCCTCGAAGTAAACTTCCATATCCCATAGGAAGTTTTCCAAATCCTTGGCACTCCGCGTACCTGTAAAAGATTTGGGCTCGGGTACCTTGCATCGCTGCACCTCCGTGGAGCCTCCGTTGTTCGCCAATGCCTTCTTGATGAGGGAGATCTCACTCCGAAGATCCTCCATCATCGTGTGGAACGTCTCCAGTTTGTCCTCCAAGGACTTGATCTGCTCCGCTGAGCATTGGGTCTCGTCCCCAACATCCGATCCTTCTGAAGAACGATCCTCCAAGACGGCGATGCGATGGGCATGAGTCCCAATAGTGGAATCCACTTCTGCCATCGCCTGCTCCAGTGCTGCCACGCGCTCGGTAACACTCACCATCTTCGTTCCGCTGATCGAAGATGTACTTGCACCGACAAGTATCCTCTGTTCCCGCGATCGATTGCTCCAACAACCGCTCGTAGCTTTGCCCGCTTTCTTGGCACCAACCAAGATCTGTGATCTGCTCCTTGGCACCAACCAAGCTCTTATACCAACTGTCACAGGGTCAAAATCCAGCTATCGATTTCGACCGATCCTGTGCGGCGTTAGCTAACCCGTAGCTAACCAGCCTTCCCGAGTAGAACGGTCACGGACACGCTCCAACTCTTCTCGTATTCCTGCTTGCTAGCGCACCGACGCTTCCAACACAAACACGAGCACGAACTCCGGATCGCTCAAGAACACTCTCAAGAACACACTCAAGAACGCTTAAGAACTCTACCAAGCAATCACACGAAAACGGGCACAAAGCTCTTCTCTTTATTAGAAGGGGAACTATCTCAGGAGTGGGTGGGTGGGTGGGCACTCTACACTTGTGTGTTTACAAATGAGCCACCACCTCTCGTTATATACAAGACTCAAGGCAACCCAAGGGACACTCATTATTACATCTAAAATAATGATACATAAAGACACAAGAGACCTTTCGAGTTCTTCGGCAACCCTTCGCGTTCCTCAGCAACTCTTCGTCTGCTCGTCTCTTTGACTCCCTTGTTGTCCTTTCGTCTTCTCGCACGGTTGATGCCCAGTCATCAGCACACTCGCGCTCCAACGCTTGCTGATGCAGCTTTGCCATAATTCACCAAGTGCCACCAAACACTTGGTCTTGTGCCAAAGGGAACCCGCGGTCTCCAGACCCTCGTGCGGTAAACCCTTCCTTAGCGTTTTCCATGCTAAGGGGAAGTCCTCCAAAACTTCGCTGTCGTGGCCTCCAGACCACCCTCGTACGTGTACGACCGAGCATGCTCGACAATGCTCGTACTCAGCACCTGCAACGCTCCATGCCTCCTTGGACCGCCACGCGTCAATACCGATACCGTGCGCCTTCGTGCGTATGCCTCTGTGACCGTACCGCATAGCTCCTCGATGCGTACTGCTTCACTACGTACCGCCCTTCTGCGCTCGCGTATGTATGACTACGTGCATCCACTGTCATGTCTTGCATTGCTGACTGTACTTGTTGTGCTCGCACTACTACAAGCATCACGACACTCTGCTACCGAGCCAGTGTCCTGTGTGATGCTTCTCCCTTGTAACGTACGGTGGAGCCTCCGGACTCCCGTGGATAACCTCCCTGATATCCACACATTTTCGGACTCCTCCTGAAGTCCTTGCTCCATCGATCATTCTCGAGCATCCGCTACCGGGTCTGCACGATCATTCTCGATCACGGAATTTGGGGGTGTGACAGTTACCATGGCCAGCACTCTATGAGTTGTCATTTACCATTAATTTTTACATCTCCTACTTGATTCATGTTCTCTTGATCTCTACTATAATTAACTTCTCAGAACTAGACATTTTGTCGACAATTCCTTACTCAAATAGTCAATTGATGAAGATTTTAATGATCTTGGAAAGTTAAAGATCGATTCAATTATCTTGTGATCACTTAAGAATATGTGATTTCCTAGGTATTGATACTCAACTACTTGCTAATGGCAGTCTCTTATGGTTCAAGGAGGGTAACAATTTCCTAATACTTGTTTTTGTTAAACTCTTCTTCACTATAACAGTATTAGCATGTGCCTATTTCAATAATACTTTGAATGTTAAACTTGAAGAAAATTCCTTCTTCCAAGTGGTTATATAAAATCAGCATTTTATGACCCCCTTGTCATCACTTACAGATTTCTTTATAAGATAAAAAAAAAACATTATAAGTCAGTTGTGGATCTAGATCTAGATTTAGTGAAAGGAGACTGGTATAGACATTTGAGACATTCTTGTTCATGATTGCATCGTTGACATCTTTTCATGCTTTCGATCGGCGCGAAATGTCAAGTTAACGCTAACATTTTATTCTTTCCGTATCTCATAGTTAAGTAGTCAACGTTGTGAGCTCATGAACCCTATAATTATTAGTTCTTGTAAAAGTATTCCCAACTGAACTTATTCCTACGAGGAAGATTGTTAAGTATATAGGCACCCTTATGTGGCTATCTACCAATGATGAGTTGGGCAACATGGTAAAAAACACCTAGTACAAAATGCATCTTCTCTTATAGGCTAGCTAGGTATCAACGTATACCCTCATCATGCAAGTGAGCTTAGCACCTTTTAGTATGAAGTATTCATTTTGATGAAACTCATCCACTCGACTTCTTCTGTAACTTACGGAAAATAAATGATGTATTTTGGAAAACCACCAAAGAAACTGTATCACTTAAATCTCGTGTCCTTGCAATGAGATTGCATGACAAAAGTAATCATGGAATCCAACTATATAAAGAAAAATCCTAATAAAGCCTCCTGGTTGCTACTAAAATTCCACGGTTGAGAATCACCTCATTTCCAATTCATTTCCATCAATCTCATTCACTTTAAGATAAGTAGAAATCAAACTTTATAACTTTAATACCTAAGAACCCATACATGCAGAAATCAAATTTAATAATTTTAATTACCTAAGAACTCAGACATGCAGAAATTAAACTTTATACAGATGCAGAAATCAAACTTTATCACTTTAAAATACATCAGAATCCAAACATAAAGAAGTCAAACTTAAAAGAAGGTAATAGATGATTTAACCCATCCTCCAAGGCATGACATATATGAATATATAGTTATGAGAGCAGGAGGAATGATTATCTCATTCATGAATGACAGCAAAGGAAGGATAGTGGATTGTACCTTTTATTATTTATTTCCAAAAAGGGGAAACACTTGCATGCAACATGAAATCTGAAGCTTAAAACAGAAACTCCAGAATTTTTGTGAGGTTGTGGCTCTCTTGATGAGGCAATTGAAAGAAAAAGATAAGGAAATTGGGAACGAAAGAGGAAATAGTTTTGTCAGTTGAAAATAGAAGAAAGAAAAGAGAAGGCCTTTGGGGGATTTAATATGGGAAATAGGAAAGGCTTCCCACGTGGAGGTTATAAGCCATTTGTCTCAACAACATCCATGACATCAACAGGCTGACATCAGCCCGCTGATGTCATAAATCCCTTTCTTATATTATATATATTGAATTAAGATTAACTGTTACTCTTAATTTTTTTTAGTAACGAGCAGACTGCAGCTTACAGTTAATAAGATATTAAATTTTGATTTAATTTATATATACCAAAATTTTCTTTATTGGGCATACATAAAAATCGATCGTATATGCTCCTCGGGCCTCGGATTTTAACGTAAAATGTCTTGATTTGATCGTCTCTCTACGACGATCAAAATGAGTATAATATTGATATACTTTCGATAGGCTTTTAAACCCCCGAAATTTTCGAGATACGGTTTTGATTTAGATTTAAATTTTATGAATTTAAAATATCAAACAATCTCCGATTGACGAACGGTCAATTCCGTTGGTCTTGTTTTGCCGAATGGGATTTAATGACGGTCTTGGTTTGTTTCGTGGTTTCTGAATTTGTGTCACGGCTTCTTCAGGCACGCATTATGATGCGACCGATTTTTTGTTGATTTTGCCCGAACGACTTTTAACTCACGATCAAGTGATCGTTATAAGCCATCTAAAACTGACCGACAATTTTATTGGGTTAAATGGATCCTAATCGGGTCAGGTTCGGGTTTGATTGGAAAATGGATGTTACAGGACCCCGCGGTCTAGGAGGACGTCAGCGTGGACCATGCACATACTACCATTGTCCAGGTCATTCTGAGGAGAAATGGCATCTGATGCATGGGTATCATGCATCCGCCCATGTAGTTGAGCAGCCAGAGACTACTCCTGTTCCCTCTCATGATGTGAGGCTCAATGATATTGTCTCTTAATTGAGAGAAATCGATAATATTGTCTCTTAATTGAGAGAGATGATTTCTACACCGACTACACTAGCTGCAGGACCTTTAGATGTAGTAGTTGCTGCTAGAGCATTTATGAGTTCATCAAGTATAGCTTATGCATGACCAGTTGTAGCAGCTCGGATTTGACCGATTAGATCATGGACTCCGATACGTCTCATCATATATGCGGAGATCAAGCACAATTTAGTTCTTACAGATCTATCCCTCCTAGGAGATCAATGGTGATTGCAAATGGGGTTCTTTACTCATTATTGGTCAGGGGGAGATTGTCCTAGCACCCTCGATGCACCTGCAGAATGTTCTACATGATCCAACATTTCAGATGAATCTTTTGTCTATTTGTTAGATTATAAAAGATTTACATTGTCGTGGCATATTTGACCCATCTTCTCTTGTGTTTCAGGACATACTCACGAGCAGGGTGATTCGATGTGGCCGTGAGCAGAGAGGGCTTTACAGACTGGTCTAGCCTCTTTTTGTAGGTATTGCTACTATTCTATTGGATCAATCTCTCCGTTCATGTGGCACCTTCTTTTTGGACATCTTCCTCTTCAGAAGTTATGTCATGTCCTTCCTCATATCTCTACTCGTAGTACCTTAGAGTGTGAGACATGCCATCTTGGGAAGCATCATCATTCCTCCTTTCTGAGTAGCCAGAGTCGTCACGGTAGTCAATCGTTTGAGTTTATTTCATTTTGATATTTGGGATCCTAGTCGTGTTCATGATCATCATGGGATTTGGTTCTACCTAATCATTGTATGATTTTTCCAATCTTTCTTAGGTTTTCTTGTTAAACAGTAAGTTGGCTCTGTCATTAAATCATTTCTTATTGAAATAAAGAATATTTTTCTGCTCATGTGAAGTTTATTCGCATTGACAATGCCTTAAAATTCTCCACTTTACAGTTGTCTGACTTCCTTAGATCTCTTGGTATTGCTCATCAGACTTCTTGTACGTACACACCGCAACAGAATGGTGTTGCTGAACGCAAACACCATCATCTTCTTGATGTGATGAGGACTCTTTTGATTCAGAGTCGAGCTCCTCATTTGTTATGGGATGATGGGGTCCTCATTGCATGTTGCTTAGTGAACTGCATGCCTTCCACGATCCTTGAAGAAAATGTTCCTTTCTTGATTGCATTTCCCGAGAAGGACCTATTCTCCCTTACTCCCACGGTCTTTGGGTCTGTAGCCTTTGTCCATAATTCTACTCCTGGTCGTGACAAGCTCTCTCTAAGAGTTGTCAAATGTGTGTTCATTGGCTATTCTATTACCCAAAAAGAGTATAGATGTTTTGATCATGCAAGGAGATAGTATTATATGAGTGTTGATGTCACATTTTTTTAGTCTATTGTATATTTCTTTCATGACAAGTAGTCTAACTCTGACTCTAGCGAAGATTTTTTGTCCTTCCACCTCCTTTACTTCCACCACCACCTCCTCAAGTTGAGCCACAATCACCTCATTCACAACCATCTCCTCCACCACCATCTACCCTGACACAATTTCTACCACAATTTTACATTCGCAGGCCCTCTACTCGTTCTTCTGCTCATGTGCCATACCCGTCATCCATCTCGCCTCAGGTATGTACTGAACGCGTTGTTTCTACTAATGGCACTAGTGAATTGCTTGTACCACAGGGCACTGCACATGAGGAGCTTATACCATAGAACAGAGAGGTTGATGATCTTGATGTGCCTATTTCCTTGAGGAAGTCGCATCGTACATGTGCCACTTATCCTTTAGTTGCTCATGTTTTCTTGGATCATCTTTCATAAGAGTACATGGTGTTTGTAGTGGGACTCTCTGTTGTTACTATCCCACGAACATACCAGGAGGCAGTACAAGACAGTAGTTGGCGACTTGCCATGGATGAGGAGATGGTAGCTTTGCAGTCTCGTGGTACCTGGAGCATTGTTTCTGCTCCTCCAGGTGCCATTGTTGTGGGGTGCAAATGGACCTTTACGGTGAAGCAACGGGTGAATGGCTGTGTGGATCGCTACAAGGCAAGACTAGTAGCGCGAGGGTTCACCCAGACGTATGGGATGGAATACCAAGATACTTTCTTGCCAATGGATAGACATTCGACATTGTGCATTTTTCTATCGGTTGATGTGACTCGGGACTGGCCTCTTTACCAACTTGAAGTGAAGAATGTGTTTCTATATGGAGATCTACAAGAGGAGGCATACATGCAACAACCACGAGGTTTTATTGTTGAGGGGGAGTCTCAGAAGGTGTGTATGCTCCACAAGACGATTTACGGCCTGAAGCAAAGTTCGAGAGCTTGGTACCATAAGCTCTCAAAGTTGATAGAGCACCAGGGGTTTGTGCAATCCATTGCAGATCATTCATTTTTTGAGGACACAGAGAGGTACAATTGACATTCTGATTTATGTTGACGATATTATTGTCACGGGTAATGATGAGTAGGGTATTCAGGCTGCTAAGGAGTTCCTAGGTCAACAATTTGTGATTAATGATCTTGGTATTCTACGTTACTTCCTTGGATTAGAGTTCTTCAGTAACTAACATGGTCTTGTGATGACCCAGAGGAAGTTTGCGACGGATCTTCTACTAGAGACATGTATGACAAGGTACAAGCATGTTACTACATCTATGGATCCGAGCATGAGATTATATGATGATGACACTGAGGAGGTACATAAGAGGAGATACATGGAGTTTGTTGGGAAGCTCCTCTATGTTAATATCATCAAGCCAGGCATATCCTTTTTTGTGAGCAAGGTGAGCTAGTTCATGGAGCAATCCACGAAGGTACATATGGGTGTTTTCCATATGATTTTAAGATATTTGAAGACTTCACCAAGTATCGCCTTTATATTCAGCAGAGGTACATCTTTTGAGGTAACAGCTTGTGCAGATGCAGATTATGCAAGATGCCCTAGAGACAGAAGTCCACATTTGGCTTTGTTGTTTTTGTTGGGAGCTCATTCATGTCATGGAAAAGCAAGAAGCAGATAGTAGTTGCTAGATCTAATGCATAGTCTGAATACAAAGCCATGGTTTTGGGGAGCACGGAGATGATGTAAGTTATATCGGTCTTGACTGATCTTACAGTTGAGGTGCTTCTTCTTATGTAACTTCTATGTGACAATCAAGCAACTCTTTTTATTGCCAATAATCATGTATTCCATGAACAGACCAAGCATATAGAGGCAGATTGACACTATACTAGAGAGTCAGAGACATGGTCCAGAAGGGACTCATATCCACCTCCCATGCCACTATTGGAGATCAAACTACCGATGTATTCACCAAAGCACTTGCTAGAGGTCCATTTTGGAGATGTTGTTCCAAGGTGAGCTTAATAGTCATATATGCTCTAGCTTGAGGAGGATTGTTAAGATATTTGTATCCCGTTATATCTGTTTATTATTTCTATTTCTTTCATATATCTCTTATGTAATTTACCCAGGACTTTTCTCCTATATATAAGAGCCCTAGGGTCTCTATGTATGCGAGCAATTATATTCCCTCCACACTTATAATTGTTGAGATCTGTAATTGTTGAGATTGGCCCCTTCCAGCTGGACATGTTAGTGATGTTTGTTTTATATGAAATTTGAAATAAATATTCCACTTATTATTCTAAGTAAATCCCCTCCCCTACTAAAAAGATTTAAAAATAAATGGGAAATGGGTGTGTATAAGTAAGTTTTATTAGTAATTATTGGGGAAAGCATTAGGAGTCAAGAGTTCACGATAGACACGGGAAAAACACTGCAAAAACCAAAATTTCCTTTCTTGATTCAGGAGCGAACTAATTTGATTTAGGCAATTAATGAAATTCCTAGAAGTTATTTTATTTTATCCTTCGATCGTGAGGATGAATTGCAAGGCAGCCTTGTGATTGCATGTAACATCTAAGAAATTGCAATGTTTTGTGTGGTAATATGATCAACAATCATGAAAAGTGAGGTTACTATCGTGAAGGTCTTGGCTCTGAGATGAAAGAGGAACATTGCTCGAAATGTGATTTCTACATTTAGGGCTTTATGTTTGTGCTTTGATTTCGACTCATGATGTCAGCTATAGAGAAAATCACCATTTAACTGAATTGCTACTTAATTCTTCAGTGATCGACGATGCCAAATCCTAATGTTTCATTGATAATGGTTTAGTCGAGATGATTATAGCAGGAAAGAACATGCAAGCATGCGTAAAAAGTACTTTAAAGGGAACTAAGTGCAACCTTTTAATGTTGAGCGCTCAACAATGACATAATGTCTCACGGGTGTTGCATTACACACAAATAAGATGTTATGCCATCATGACTTCAAGCAACATGTGATAAGACTCATAACAGGATCTTCAACGATCATGAGAAGCTTCGGTCATGGTAGACCTATAATAAGTATAGGTTCCCTTTAAAATAGAATGTGTTATGACATATATTATATATAACTATCCATTAATTAACTTTGTCTCACATTCTAAGAAATATAGTTGGACAAAATCATCTTCTTTTGGAAAGTTGGTTTAATCTTGCATGTCCTTCTTCATCTGAAGGTCAAGATACCGGTTTTCTATCATCAAGGAAAAGTGACATCTCATTTGAAAGGCCTCATATATATATATATATATATATATATATATATATGGGAAAAGAGATGTAGGTAACTTTGCTACACCCACCTCCTTTTCCCTCAATTTTTTGGTTTTTTTGAATTGAATCGTTGGGGAATTTAGATCACAATATATCACCGCCACATCATTAAAATTTCAACTTATTTCGAGACTTCTAGCTTATCCATCAGGATAGTCAAATTTTAACGGTCTCAGATTTACTGAAATCGACCCCTTCCGATGGAGATGTTAGGAACGCCTGTTTTACATGAAATTTGAAACATATATTTCATTTAATATTCTAAGTAAATCCCCTAAGGATCCATTTCAAAAAAATCAAAATAATGAGAGGAAAAGATGTGGGTGTAGGAAAATTACCTACACATGGGTGTAGGCTCCCCAATCCCTATATATATACACATATATATATGGGTTTAATGTGGTTATCCCATGGGGGAGCCAACTTGGCTACCCTACCCTTATTTTTCTTATTCCTTAAGGTATTTTTTGAAAACATCTGGGGGTATTTATATTATATGGCATCATGTTTTCATTCAAATTTCGACTAAATTTGAGATTCATGTCCCATCTATCAAGCCTATCAAATTTTAATGGTCTTGGAATGGTTGAAATCGACCCAATTTAGATGGACATGCTAGGAATGTCTGTTCGACACGAAATTTGAATGAGAACATACTATCATGTAGTTGAATAAATACCCCCAGGTGTTTTCAGCAAATATATTAAGAATAAGAAAATTGAGGGTGGGGTAGTCAAGTTGGCTCCCCTCGACGGTAGCCCCATTAAATCATATATAGGGTAAAATGTATATGCTACCATTGAGTAGTTAGTTATATCTAATTCCACCTTTTTATTTTTAGGATATTGTTTTAAAAACTCCTGAGGGGTTTAAATCACATATTGTCATGATGTCATTGAGATTTTGACTCAATTTAAGATTCTTATCCCATCCATCAAGCCTATGAAATATTGATGATCTCGGATTTGCTAAGACATGTTAGGAACACCTATTTTTACGAATGGCAATATGTTATTTGAATCCCCTTAAGATTTAAAAAAAATACCACCAAAAATTTAATAAAAAGGGGCGGGAGTGGCCAAGTTAGCTACTCCCTAGTAGCATGCACATTTTACCCATATATATATATATATATATGGGATTGAGAAGTATGCATCATGGTGCACATAACACCTGTGCATCCCCATTTTTTGTTTTTTTTTGTCTTTTTGAAATGAAAACTCGGGGGACTAAGATCACCATGTATCACCACGACGCCTTGTCAAATTTAATTTAATTCAAGACTTTTATCACATCCATCAAAGCTATCAATTTTTAATGTTCTTATAATCGTTTAGATTGACCCCTTATAAATGGACATATTAGTAATATTTGATTTATATGAAATTTGAAATAGACAAATACCACAAAGTGATGTCGACACCTTTAGTTGATCACAAGGTGGTCATTAGTATTCGAGAAAGCGACTGACTAAACCGCATACTCGGTCGCATACTTGTACTCGGTAGCCTTGTCGCTATGGTGAAACAGCCATGTATGCAGGTTGACCTGCATACGCGGCCGAGTATACCCCCTATGCGGCCACCTACTCGGTCGCTTTTCTAATAAACATTTTCTTATTATCCGCATAATAACATAAAACCACATACTCTCTTGCTTAGAACCGCATACTACCCACATACTCTCCCGACTGAGGATATTGACATAATATTAAATATTTATTTATATTTTTAATAATAAAATTACCAAAACGCATAAAACCACATACTCTCCTGCATATCGCATACTCTCTATGCAGTAACCCCTCCGAATGAATATCGCATAGCTTTGGGTGGTCATTAGTGCCAAAGGTGGTATAATCACTATAGATTTGGGTTTTCACCATCGAAAACCTATTTTTGAGTTAGTTAGGAAGAAATGAGGTCTTCACCTATTGGGTCTTTGGTGTGCTTTTATTTTTTCACTTGGTGGTGTATGTAACAGAGGGGTAGTTGGATCTCTGTACGATTCAATAACCACCCACTCATGTTTCATCTCACATTTACTATCAATGAGAGTCTGGACTGGTCTGTCTATCGGGATATATAAGGAGCCCCATACCCCCTGTACTCATTGAGAGACTCTAATAGAAGATCCAACCTTTTGAGGCCTTCTCCGTTGGTGTCGTTCCATTCACTCACAAAGTAGGGTTCCACATTAAATCTTGAGCATTCCATGTTTTATATTTCTTTATGTTGTTCATTCTTGTTCTGATTATGTTTTTTGCATTTATATTCAACATGGTATTAAAGCAGTGATCTTAGACCGGTGTTGTAACCTAGTTCCCGTCACCACCACCAGCCTTCGCCTCTCTGCAGTTGCCACCAGCCCTTGTGCAGGCCCCTTCCAGCATCCTGATCCCGTGCAAGGTCTTTTACGCAATCAGGGTCCCTCTACATCACGCAAGGTCACCTAACGTAACCAGGGCCCTCCTTCAATGCCTCAGGTGTCGCCGTTGAGGCTTCAAAAGCAGCTGCCTAGGCTCCAAGGGCTTCTTCGGGGCTTCCATCGCCTCCGCCAGGCCTCATTCAGCCTCCGCTAGGCGTCTTAGTCCTCGCTAGGTCTCTAGCTGCCCTTGATAGGCCTCCGCCTGAGGCTGGGCTTGAATTTTTAGCCTCCTCCAACCTCCCAAGGACCTCCGCCAGGGCTCCTTAACACCCTGCCATCACTGCTAGGCTGCACCATAGGGCCCTGGGCTACTTCTGAGCCCCACCCAACACTGACCTTGATTTTCGCCAACAAGACAATAGATTTATTTTTTTATTTATATATTTCTTATGCCAACAAATGAGTCCACAACTCCAGCAACAAAGAAATAACGGGAGAAAGAAAAGATGAAAACAATTGAATCAATAAAAAAAAGGACTAGGAGTGAAAAAAGAGATGGTTGGAAAAAGAGGAGGAAGGTCTAAAAACGACCAATAAACCCCAAAAAAAGAATGAAAATAAAATTTTTGTTTTTATCATCTATATGGTTATGTAGATAAGTGAGATGTGTAGTAGTGTAAATAAAATCCTCCATATTTTGTATGAAACTCGCATATGAGATCATTTTTTGAGAGGTCTATATGTATGTGGCTCAGAGTTGTGTGGATCACACATGTTAAAGATGCATGGTAGCAGCCCATTATGGAGAAAACCTTATTAACTCTTGACTTAACGTTCTCCGAATCAATATACAAAGGAGGTCTAGTTCGAAGCTCTTCTATGGCAGAGACCCATTTCTGTGGTTACATGAGGAAACCCATTGTTTTGTTTTCATATGGAGGAGGCGCTAAAGAGGTCTTGAGAAGAGAGATCCACATCAATCTAGTCTAGTAGTTGAATATTTTCTAGATTACAAGCACAGAAATATACATATTTTAGTTTGAGAGTTGTGTTTTAGAGATGGTACTAACTTGTGTATGTGTGTGTTGAGTGTTGTACTATCTAAGCTGAGTATTTCATGCTTCATCTTGAGGGGGAAATTGACTTATTATGCAGTGTTGTGTTTAACCCCATATTATTTCTAGTTGGGAGTTGGTTGTGTTGGTGGGGATATACAAAGAGTCCCAATCCTTTTGGATCAGTTGAAAAGGCTAATAGAAAAATCTGATCCCATATGATCTTTTCCGGTGGAGAAGGCAGTCTTACGAGACCATCTTTAACCATGTGAATGCCACCAGAGACCTATGTGAGTGCTACCATCATATGAGGATATGAACACCATCATGAAACCTCTGCAATAAGTCTCTTATGGAGGGCCTCAAACTGGACCACTCTGATACATTGTCTAAGAGAATGTGTTCTCTACTCATGCGAGGGAGCAGATCTTATGTTGTAACGTAAGTTACAGTAGAGGTAGATCTTATGTTGTAACGTAAGTTACAGTAGAGGTGCAATAATATTTTTTTGCGAATTTGATTCCAAAACTCCAACCTTATAGATTTAATATTCGATTAATGTTCTACATATCCTCCAAATTTTGCTCAAATATGAGGACATTTGTCATCTTTTCTTAATGGTTAAAGGTCCGATCAACTTTTAAGCAACTTAAATCTTATTTGAAAAAGAAGTAGATCTTTGACCATTAAGATAAAATAGCCAATGACATCGGATTTGAGTGAAGTTTGGAGGATATGTAGAACATTAATCGATATTCAATCTATAAGGTTGGATTTTGGAATTGAATTCGCAAAAAAATACACATTACATCACTCACCATACATCATAGTATATGATCCCCTCACGAGTCCATACCGATCTCGTCATACGGAGCTTCTATCATGGACCATATCAAGTCTCTAAACTCATACATGAGTATGAGGACTGTAGAAAATGATAATGCAGAAGCGTAATATCAGAGATAAAGAAATATAAAATATGGAAAGAGCAACGGGATTTAACGTGGAACCCTACTCCATAAGGAGCGATATGAAACCACGAGAGGACTCTCAAGAGCTGAATATTCTTTATTTCTCTCTCTCTCTCTCTAAATCATTATAATGGGTATGAGGCTTATATAACCCCACCAGTAAGGCCCAATCCCACTCACAGTAGATATGGGACTAAACTAGGCATTGGATGCGGTAATTGGACCCTGGAGGGATCCAATTACCCATCTATGAGATGACGCATACTCTAACAGGGGCCCCTTCAACAAAAGATCTCATATGTGAGTTTATTTACAGAGAGTTGACCAAGACTCCCATATCTTCTATCTATCCATATGGGAGATATAAACAAAAATATCTCTTCCCTTTTCATTCTCCCCTTTTGTTATCAACTTTTTAAATCATTCTTTTTAATCACTTTTTTCTTCTTTATTTTCTCATGGGTCTGCATCACACGATAACCCGACATGGTCATCATGTGAGACCTGTGGGCTTTTATTATGATCTCAAACCTTTGCTCTAATACTATGTGTATACTATACGAAAGTATTAGTTTTTCTTATAAATGTCGACACAAAGATCAAGATGTTGCATGCTCATGCGATCGGAACAATGTATTTAATATGGAATTCCTTTCTCGCAAGGGGAGGATACTACAAGGGGATAGATTGATCATTTATGAAGATCCGTTAGGAAACATCCACTGTAGAAAAAGTCGTTACGTTGGCATTAATGGGAGCTTCTGCTCTTAACCACTTGAAATCCCCTCTAGTAGCGGGTTATCGGAGATGAAGATATGAGCGGAGGAGCGAAGGGGTACCTGGAGCTCGACGGCAGACACCAGAGCGGAGCAGCGACCTCAAGGTGTAGCTGCGACGAGGCGAAGGCCCCGGATCACGTCGGCGGGAGAGGGCTCGCGGTTGTCACGACCGGAGGGCGGCTCCTGGAAGATGAATCGACGAATGTGTTAGATCGGGGCGGCGATGGTCTTTAAGTAGGGTTGAGGGATTTGGCCGACGAAGGAAAGTGTGGTGACTGGGATCGACAGAGATTGATTCGACGATTGATGAGATACGGACGAGAATCGCGAGATCGGGGATGATTGAGGATCTAAGGCGAAGACGAGATCGGAGTGATTGATTTGATGGCAGCCGGAGGCGTAAGATCGTGAGAAGGACGGAGGTCCAAAGGGGGAAAGCGGCTGGGCGGGAACGATGACCACGGGCCGTCCGATCGGCCGAGATCGGACGGCCCTCATGTGCTACGTGGCGACACTGGGTGAAGGCGGCAAGGCACGTGCGTGGCACATGCCTGGGAGGCACGTGCGATGCACGTGCGAGAATTTTAATATTTTTTTATAAAACTAATTAATAAAAGCCTCAAAAATGGCTGACACGTGGCGGCTCCAAGAGCGGCCACATGTCAGCACCAAAAAATTCAGAAAATAAATACTTTCAAAAATCTAAAATAAATAGCAAATGGCCTCGGATCGAAAATGTTTCTTCACAAAAATTGCTCGTCTCGATGAGATCTACAATTATAAAGACATTAAAACCAAAATCGATCAATTGCACAAAGTGATATTTTTGGGGTATCCCATGTACATAGAATACCTTGAATTTTGGGTTTTATAATTTTTTGTCATTTTTAAACCTGATAAAAATCCAACAAAAATAATAAAATCAAAGATAAATATTTACACATTAATCTAATTTTTTGGATTTTTATTAATTAAGAAAAAGAAGAAATAAAATAAAACACGAAAACGATCACATTTGTACAGGCATTTAGTGAAGACTTGGATTCAATTTGTTTCTTTGATTTCAAGATCGGTTTGGATTTGGATTTTTGCGCATTTTAATAAAACTTTTATCAAAGAAGACAAATTAAAAGAAATAAAATAAAATAGGTTAATTATGTATATAGAATAATAGGTCAAAAACCGCTAAAATACAAAATGTTCAAAAGAGGCCCAAAACCCAACTTTCACATATGAGCTCCGATTCACTTGAACTTGGTCTTATTTTGAAGGTAATTGAATGTAATCAAAAGTGAGTAGCATTAAAACGGACACTGGATGAGGAAGATATGGGGGTTTTAGTCTGGAAATCCTAGAACTAAGGTTTGGGTTTTTGGTCCACTTATTTTGGGTTAGTGATTTTTTTGTATTTTTCATTTATTCTTGTTAGTGATATGTACACAGTGGAGGTGATTTTGGGTCATTAGGAGTTAGCAAGAATTAGTTAAAAATCAGGGAAATTAGTCTATTTACAGGTCAATTTTGGTTGGATTTTTTTGCTTCTTATTTTGTGCAGAAATGCGTGCTAAAATGCAATTCTTATTAAAACATGCATGAATGCTAATTATGCTGAATAGATGTAGAAATGCTGATGATTTTGAGGGATTTGAGCTTAATTAATGAGATTTAAAGTGATGAATCTGAGATTCATCATGTTGTCTATGATGATGAAGGATTAGTGTTTCAAGAAACCCTATAATTTCTCAAACTTTGACGGATCACAACCATGAACAAATAATAATATTTAAAAATAAATCTTCAAGAATCAACCAAGAATCAAACCTGCAGAATTAGGGTTTTACCAGAAATCCTACAATTGAATCTTGAATAATCACGAATAAATAAGGGATATTTACACCCATAACCCAGGGTAATTTTGTAATTACATTCATAACTCTTTGTAGTCGCGAATTACATGGGAAACCTTGGATAGTTGCCCCGTCTCACACCTATAACCCTTCGTTAGTTTATTCGTTAACTCAACCACACTATTGATTTAATATAACCTATGTTTCATCCAACAATTATTATTAAAATACAAATATAAATAAATTCAAAAAAAACCCCTAGCCCCCTCCTCCATCGATACCCCCAACCCTCCAGCCCTGTCGCCATATGCCCCCTCTCCTCCATCATCCCTACTTCAAGCCCCCTCCCCTTCGACCTCATATGCCCGAGCCCCCTCTCCTCAATCATCGACGCTTCAAACCCCCTCCCCTCCGGCCTCCTACGCTCGAGCCCCCTCTCCTTCATCATCGACGATTGAGCCTCGTTCCCTCCGGTGTCCTACGTCTGAGCACCCTCTCCTCCATCATCGTCGTTTGAAGCCCCATCCCCTTTGGCCTCCTACACCCGAGCCCCCTCTCCATCATTGTCGCTTGGAGCCACGCCCCCTCTGACCTCCTACACCCAAGCCCCCTCTCCTCCGTTATCACTGGCTGAAGCCGCGGGCCAATGTGAATAGGATACATGTAGGGACTAAACTTTTATTGCAATATTATGCATTAATATAAAAGTCCCTAAAAAATATGCTTTTTGGTAGCACAATAGTCAGAATTGATTACATATGGTATGTCTTATGAAGTCCCTAGAAAATTGTGTTTTTTGTTGGCACAACAGTCAGATGATTTGACTACATATGGTATGTCTTATGAAGCCATCTATTACTTCACAACTGGTTTTTCCTTTCACCATAAGTTGTGAAAAGTTTGACCTGATTGTAAAATGCAAATTGCGTGTGTTTGAAAATAAACCACTGTTAGTCTGAGATCTTTAAATGACTTGGTTCTTGTTTAATCCACAGACATGGAAGCTCTACCAGGAAGGGAGGCTGCTCGAACTAGTTGATCCAAATCTAGAAGAATATCCCGTGGGGGAAGTCCTTAAATTCATGAAAGTGGCCCTCTTTTGTACACAAGGGTCTGCCAACCGAAGGCCCAATATGACCCAGGTTGTTGAGATGCTCGTTAACAAAATTCGGCTTGACGAGAAGAATCTGATGCGCCCCGGTCTCATAGATGATATGCTGAAACTTAATAAGCATACTCCCAGCTTGTCACAACAGAATTCAGCGACCGTTGTCACTTCCGTCCACGAAACCGGTGCTTTCCTTAGTTGCAGTGATGTAAATCCAAGATGAACTCTGCGATCACCTAAAGATGCAAACGACAGTTGACGACTTAACACACATTGGAGCCATTGAATAAACTAATGAAATTTACAGCATCATTCTGATTCTTTCACCTCTGATTATATTACCTTATTCTCTTCCCATTTCTAGAATCATCCCTGCTAGAGTCTGTCTGAATATTTTACATCCTGTTAGGTTGTTTTCTTCTGCACATGAGACATAAATACATACGATTTGTAAATACATGTAATATGTTTGATTCAAATGAAATAAACTTGTCCACATTGTCAGCTTGTTTCCGAGTGCTCATTTCTTTGGGGAGAAGGGTTTCGGATTGACATTTGTGCCATTCATCCTTTGAAAAATGATCTTTTTACCATAGAGTCATGATACTTCTGCAGCGTATATGAACAATTTCACATGGCTAACTCAAAAAAGTTTGAAGTGCATGACTCCACATGGTTAAAGAGAAGTATATGAACAATTTCACATGGCTAACTCAAAAAAGTTTGAAGTGCATGACTCCACATGGTTAAAGAGGTGAATCCAAATGGTATCCACATCTGTAAGAACTCCCATCATCGAACATCAAAGGCACAACTAGGATGCGAAGAAGGGACATGGTAAGTTCATCAGTCCTGGACCTGCATATACACGAAGTGTCTTTGTTTGTGCATCAATCAAAGCAAACAAATTAAACAATCTATATATAAATGCATACCCTCCTTCTACCAAACAATACAAGTCAAATCAATCAACAGGAGCTAGGTTACATTCAAAAAGCAAATAGAAAATTCGGTCCTTTGAGGCCTTCTCCCATGGTTTCATCCCGCTCCCTCGTGGAGTAGGATTCCATGTAAAATCTGAGCATCCACTTTATACTTTTATATTCTTGTTTTTTATTATCGATTTAATTTCCGCTTATTCATTTCAACATGATATTAGAGCAAGTCGGTATTGGGTTAATCTAGGGATTCAATTTTTATTTTGGGATTTTATCACTTGTGCCCCTCCGAGATATCACAATATCAGTTATGCCCCTATCTTTTTGGTAATATCAGTTGTGCCCCTCACTTTCTCCGTCATCACTTGTGCCCTCCCGTCAGATTGACCGTCAAAAAATTAAAATAACCATGGTTTATTGAAACCATGGTGTGGTTAAGAAGGGTATTATGGTCCATACATCTTCTTCTTCTTCCTCCTCCATTTGCTCTTCTTCTTTCTCTTCATAATTTCTCTCTCTTATGAGATATATTGTTCATTTCAATTCGGCTTGTCTTTAATGCAGGGCTTGGGTTTCCCTCATGGTTTGATGCTAAACCATGTCACGCTCCTCCTGGTGATAGTGTCAGTTCTCCGTCAAAGCCCCCAGACTCAACTCAAGCTTAGATCTTTTCGGCTGGGTGTTGAGGGTGGTGTATTTGCTGATGTTCGCTAGTTGTACTGTGATCAAATAGCTGGGCATGAAAGAGACCTTCAGATTCCTTGCCCCATAGAAAGAGACCTACAGATTCTCGCCCCATAGAAAGAGACCTTCAGATTCTCGCTGTCGTCGTCGCCGTCGCTGTCGTCAGCAATGGCCACCGCACCAGCACTCGCGGTGGCTGCAACTTGTTCACTCCCTGCCTCCTCTCGCCTCCCTATCACGACCAGATTCCATCTCCGCCCCACCGGACCTCCTTCTTGGATCGGCCTCAAGCACCTGGGGATCTCCGTTCGCCTCCGCAATCAAGGTCACGGCTTCCAGTCCAGAGGGAGGGTCGTTTACGCGTCCCTATTCGGCGTGGGGGCGCCAAAGGCCCTGGTGATTGGCGTCGTGGCGCTGCTGGTGTTCGTACCCAAAGGTCTCGCCGAGGTAAAGGAGCAGGGCGGCGCGGGGGAGGGGAGGGTGGCGCGGGGAGCACGGGGCAGGCCCAGGGGAGCACGGGGCGACGCGGGGGAGGGGAGGGGGCGGCCCAGGACGATCACGAGCTCGGGGAGGAGCTGGGGAAGGTTGGGACGGAGAGGGAGGAGTAGGAGGTTGGAGGAGGAAGAAGAGGATGGGAGAAGAGGAGGAAGAAGAGGAGGAGGAAGATGGTATCAAAATGACGACTGAACCATTTTTTAAAAAATAATTCCGCTTATGTCCTCAAAGTTAACGTCTGTTTGCACTGTAGATGGACGGCAACTAACCTAAGGGGTACAACTGATAAAACGACAAGAAGTGAGGGGCACAACTGATATTACCAAAAAGATAGGGGCATAACTGATATTGCGATATCTCGGAGGGGCACAAGTGATAAAATCCCTTTTATTTTTCTGTGATATTAAAGTTTCTGCTGTGGGTTTGTTTTTATGTTGTGCGAAAGAGTCTTATTGTGCTGAATTCCAATGTTTCTCGCTACAATCATCATAGAAGCCTAAAAGATCTGCTCTAACAGAAAGAAAACAGTTGTGATCTCCATCTTTGTAATCTATCCAGGAGCATAATCTCTCCAGGCAACATACCTCCTCGCATGACTCCTCCTTCCCAGAAAACCCTAGGCGATGATGCTTCTTCATTAAGAACCATAATCGATGGGTTCTACTCCTTTTCACGGTCGAGAAGATCTCACATGCATCCCCCTCGCACCTCCGCCAATCGATCACAGTGCTCCGACGTTGGCCCTGCACTCCAAGGCGCCACCCTTTTGTCATAGTGAACCACAACGCCTCCGACTCCCATCCAGGCCATATCCCTTGAGGCAATGGGAAATCTTATGCAACCCCACGCAATCTTCGCCACGCACAGGTAATCCACATGTGGCAGTAATCGCTTGACTCCTCCATGAAGTTTCGCCTCCTCTCACTAAAGGATATGTTGCGCGAGCCCTCTTCTCCGACTCCTACATGTGATTCCCAATTGGTGTGGCCTCTCTGAGCGATTCACATATAGGAGATGTGAGACTAGACATGAGAGGAAGTAATGGGATCTTGGAGAGATATAATCCGTTGATCACATTCTCTAATAAGTTAGAATAGACGGTAGGGTTTATGGTGTAAAACAGAGCAAGTTTGTGAGTTTAGGTGATAATTATGAAGAATACTGGTTCAAGAAGGTAATTTTCAATGTTTTTAAGGTTCATGGTATAAAATACTCTTAAAAAGTCTGACTTGGTCAATTGTCGTCTTCCCTGACATGACTTAGAGATTTGCATTGCTTCTATGAACATTAATAATTATTCATACATTTATTTATTTTAAAAGAATTTTGTTGAGGTATTAACTAACTTTTTATTCTTTTAAGTATTTCTGTTCTTTCTGTCTTCTTCATGTAATTTTCTCAATAGGTTTCTCCTATATATAAAGAGAACCCTAAGGCCTCATGAATAATCAAGTTATTGTTATCTCTCAACATGGTATTATAGCGATAGTCCTAGACCATACTTATTCTACCCAACACATGCCCTACCCCCTCACTCGCTAGCCCTTTGTGTGCCTCGCTGCACCTGCTCGTACCTCCGTGCGCCAACATGTTACCAGCATCACCGCACATCACTTGCACGCACCTCTCAAGGCCACAA
Organism: Ottelia alismoides; assembly: GCA_037367405.1. Taxonomy (NCBI): domain Eukaryota; kingdom Viridiplantae; phylum Streptophyta; class Magnoliopsida; order Alismatales; family Hydrocharitaceae; genus Ottelia; species Ottelia alismoides. The sequence continues at coordinate 759,747 of JAZKJV010000268.1, forward strand.
CGATACCAATACCACACGAGGATGTTGCTACTGCGATTGTGATGCAACCTTCATCTTTTAGGCCTTCTAACGATGCCACTAGAGCATCCACAAGCCCCATAGATGTTTCCCTAGCCCCTCATAGATGTTGTCCTATCCCCCATGGACGATTTCTCTTCTTTCCATCGCCAAACTGTACTTTGAAATGACCTGATTTTGTCCAAAAAATGTGATTTCGGAACTATAAATCACTTTTCATCATGCTAGTGCGGATCGAGGATTGACGAGGATGGTTGTATAAGTTTACACGTATAACCAATCCTCTATATGATCGTGTATACTCACTTGGATCGATTTATTTCCTCAGTTGAGTTCCAATCTGGCCTTCTTTTTCATCATGTCGAAGAACAATGGTGATGTCTTCTCTTTGTCCAGTACCTTCAAGGGATCGACTCCCATTGTGAAAATCGATGTGACCAATTATGAGTTGTAGTCCGTGTAGTATGACCCTTATGCAGTGGATTAACAAGGAGCACATTCTGACAAAGCCCGAGTGGCACTTAAGACTAGGGGCAATGCTTCATGGAAGCAAGATGACCGTACCTGTGTGTTTGGCTCTCTAAGACACTCATCACATAGATCACCAATGATATTGTGAATAGCCGACCGCAAAGACAATGTGGGATATTCTGGCTGCCACATATGCCCAAGCGAAGAACAAGGCCAAGATTCTTCAGCTATAGTTTGTTATATACATGGTCAAGAAGAACGACCATCCTTTGCGTACATTTTACTCTTTGCTTCATTCCATGATTGAGAAGCTTCACAGCTTCATGTCTGTTACCACTTCTACGGAGCAGCAGATGGTATACATGAATTCCACGATGGTTAGCATTTTCTTGGCAGCCTTGGACCTAGAGTCTGAAGATGCACATGCATAGCTTCTTACATGTGCGAGCATACCTCCCATGGAGGAGACCTATAGTTGCCTCAATAGGCTTCTTATCCAACCTACTATTGACAAACCCTATATTTAGCCCTTTAATAGTGTTAAATCAACACTTCTAATGCCATTGCAGTCAGACTAAATTGGATCGATCAAAGACCATTTAATTTAATTAACAATCGAATCAAACGTTCGAATTTATATTTTACTTGGACAAGCCCAAGGTCGAACTCAATGACCCACACCTCTCTCGTATTATTTAGACTCTTATTATTTAGATTAAGTGTTGGATTAAAGAATCGTACGTCAAAGAATGCATGAAGACACAATTCCTAAAACATGAAACATGCATTTTTTATTTTGATTTTTAAACATGTGACAAATACAAGGACTTGCAATGTTAAAATGAAGTGAGATATGCCCTAATTATAAAATATTTTAGTAATTGGGTGTAGTCGAGTTCATATTCGAATAGTGAAGCAAATTTCATTAATGTAATGATATAAGGCATGAATAGTTATTCGATAAAAAACACTATGTTAATGACTTTAATCATCAGAAGTCAAAGTGTATAATCAGAAGTCTAAGCATGCCATTAAGAAGACAATGAACCTAGCTTCGAAACACAACTGAAATCAACTGAAACTGAGATACAATGCTCAAGATATTCACAAATGAAGACATGGGCATAAATGCAAGAAAACATAAAAGATAAATAGCAAATAGGTCCCTGGTAGGGACTAAAATGTAAATAAAATAAAGTATAGGATCTTTCCTGTAAATAACCTGCATGTGCGGGGTATTTTTGTAATTATAAAAACCCATGAGGGTATTAGTGCAAAATACCCCAAGCGTACATGAGATACATGTGATATCTGGACCTGTCTGCAATTTGGAGAAGTTGGCAGGCCTCCCTACAATTTGCCCAGACCGCACGTGAAGAACACGTGAAGTTGGGCTCGGGTGGCGCTGGAGGTTCGATGGAGGCTCGACGTATAGTTCAGCCTCGAAGCAGGCTCGATGGAGGCTCTGGCTCAGAGAAGGCTTGGCAATGGTTCGATATACCCAGACCTACAAGCTCGGAGGTTGAGGCTCGGGTCTGCCCTGCGCTTAACATGTGGACGTCCAAGGACTGTTAGATCTTGAGGATCCAATGGTAGTTGTACCCCACGCTGGTGAATACGTGGTTGCGTCAGTTCCATTGGATGGGCACCGGGGAGGAGCATCCAACGACGCATGTAGGCTCTCGATCTTCCTCCTCTTCCACAAGGCTGGTGATTGGTTCTGACCTCCGGCGAAACCTCCCGTGCTCTACCTTGCTTGCTCAGGCCCGGTGAGGCTCCCAGAACTCCATGAATGGTTGGCGAGGTAGCTGGAGCCCATGGGGATGCGCCGAGCTATCTGGAGGTGGACAACCAAGTCTGGACGCAGGAGGCGGAGCTGCGCAAGTTCTTCTCCGACGATGCTCCGGCTATTAAAGTGTAAAGTGCTTGCAGGGTTAATCTCATCGTTGAAGCGTGTGGTGCACAATGTGGGTGCGAGGTGGAATGAGACGGAAGGCCGTGATGGGGCGCAGCAAGCAACGACATGTTGTCTTCTCCGGCGAGTCCGGAGGAGGGGGGTCGAAGTGGTCTGGGGTGATGGAGGAAGAGGAGGGTGATCGGAGTATCGTATGTGGATGGTGGAAGCGAGATGAAGATGAAGGACTAATCGGTGAACGGAGATAAGGTGAGGAGAGACCTAAGTAATTCAGAGAATCTTGAAGAATATACAACGGGGGAATCGAGAGCTTACCTAGGATTGGGCGGGGCGGTGGCTTGGTCTTGGGCCTCTTGGAGAGGCTCAGGGTCTTCGCACGTCGAGGGTGGCCAATCCTCGGAGCTCAAGTAGGGTGGAGCCACCGCATCGTCGCCATGGACGACAGCGGGTCTCACCGGGGGTGATGGTCGTCTTCGCTCGATCCTAGCACCCCTCCTGTCACATGGAGGTGGAGGAAGGCTGGGCCTCGCCCCTCGTAAAGGTGGACGGAGATGATTTAGGGAGGATGCGGAGTATTTAAGATTGGGAGATGGTGAGTGGTGACGGGTTTTGCGGGGGCATTAGGGAGCGAGAGGAAGAAAGATGTGGGTCGAGTGAGTAGTCGCGAGGAAGAGGGATGATGTGGCTATGTCGTGGGCTCATCGGGAAGTGGAGGTAGTGGTTGGAGAGGCGAGGGAAATAGAAAGGGGACGACAGGTTTGAGAGAGGGAAGACGTGGGAGAGAGGGTGTATGGAGGTTGATGACGAAGTCTCGGCCGTAGGATCTAGCGATCCAACGGCCAAGAGATGGGCGTAGAGAAGCGGTCCAGATCAGATCTGTGAGGCATGATCGTAGGGCGTGGAGTCGCCACATGGCGCGAGGACAATAAAGCAGAAGTCATCGGCTGTCATGAGATCAGTGGGTAGATCGGGCGGTGGAGAAGAGCGGCGGAGGTGGAGTGGAGATCAAAGCATCAAGGCTACGATAAGGTAGATGTGGGCGCGACATGTGGCTAAAGGAGAATGTGGCACTTGCGGACAGATGAGATGGGATCTGGAGTTTGATCGTAGGGTTGAGATAAGGACACGTGGCATGCCGAGATGAAGGCGGAGGTGAACGACGACGATGAGATCTAGGCCTGCATCTAACAGTTGGGAAACGAAGCGGGATTGGATGGTTGCGATGGAAGCGCCTGGAGGCGATCCAACGTCTGGAAAGGCGGGCATGTGGCAGGTGAATGAGTGGGCCGCATGGTGCAACCAGAGGGCGCCAGTGGCCCAATCAGATTATTCGAGGAAAGAAAGTGGAATAAGAAGGTGAAAATGACTGAATTTGGAAAAACTCAAAACATGAAAGTTGTAGATCTCGATGAGATCTACAAGTTTCATGTTGGCAAAAAATATCTTTGAGGGTGTTTTTTAAGGTTAAAAACACTACGATTTTTAATTTTGTCATTTTTTGTATTTTAAATTTATTCAATGACTCTGACAATTACAGGGATTTGTCTGGTTTTTATTAACACTTAATCTAAGCTAGAGGGTTAATTTCAGCAAATTAAGAGCATGAAACAGGGTTTCATCAACTAGCACCACGCAAACATCCTCAACGTTGGCTGCATCTCACAGCAAATAAGGTTCTACATAGTTCAAAGGGCGTGGTCCCATGGCAGAGGAGGTGGACATCAGTGTGGCTCCTGCACCTATTGTTGTCATCCAGATCAGCCTGAGGATACATGCTATTAGAAGCATGGATGCACCGCATCTACTCGTGTGGTTGAGCAGATTGAGCCCCGAACAGTTTGACTCCTCATGTAGATTCACTCCTTGATAATATTATTTCCCTTCTGAGGAAGATAATGACTCCTATTGGCACCACTATAAGTTCTCCAGATGTAGCAGTCGCTGCTAAAGCCTCTCTGAGCTCCTCAAGTATAGCATATGCTTTTACCACTGTAACAAGGTAGATATGACATCGTAGATCGTGGACTCGGGTGCTTCTCACCATTCATGTGGAGATAGAGCACAAATCAGTCCTTATAGATTTATACCCCATGGTAGATAGGTCGTCATTGCGAATGAGGTTTACTTACCCATCACTGGATAGCGGGAGGTGCATTTAGCACCATCCATGCACCTATAGAATGTTTATACGCTCCTGACTTTGAAATGAATATGTTTTATATTAGTCAGATCACGAAGGATATGCATCGTTGTGCCATTCTGACCCCTCCTCTCTTGTGTTTCATGAAATACTTATGTACATGGTGATTGTATGTGGCCATGAGCAACGAGGGCTCTACAGACTGGTCCAGCCTCCTCATGATGGTACCTCTACTATTCCTACTAGACCGGTCTCTTCGTACTTGTGGCATCTTCGTTTTGTCCATCTTCCTCTCAGAAGTTGTGTCATGTCCTCCCATAGATTTCCATGTGATCTTACTTCTAGTGCGAGGCTTGTTTGATTGGGAAGTATCACCGCTCTTCATTCCCTAGTCGTCGGAGTCATAGAAATACTCAGTTATTTAAGCTTATTCACTTAGATATTTGGGGCCCAAGTCGTGTTCCTGATCACTAGAGACACCATTTTTATCTTGTTGATGTGGATGAATACTCTATACTTTCTTAAGTCGTTCTGTTAAAAAGTAAGTCTTAGGTCGAGTCTATCATTAACTCATTTATCAATAAAATAAGGAACGGTTTCTGCTACTGTCAAGTTGTTACGCTCTGGCAATGCCTTAGAGTTCTGCTCTTTACATCTATATGATTTCTTCATATCTCTTGGCATCATACTCCATACCTCATGTGCTATACATCCCAGTAGAATCGTATTGTCGAACATAAACATCATCATTTACTTGATGTGACCTGAACCCTTTTGATCCATAGTCATGCACCTCACTCTTTATGGAGTGATGCAGTCCTTACAGCTTGCTACTTCATGAATTGCATGCCATCTTCTATTTTAGGAGAAAAGGCTCCATTCTCGATTGCATTTTCCGAGAACGACTTGTTCTCCCTTACATCTCGAGTGTTTGTCTCTATGCCCTTTGTTCACAATCTAACGCATGGTCGTAACAAGCTCTCCCCTAGAGTTGTAACGTGTGTCCTTGTAGGTTACTCTCATACCAAAAGGGTATCATTATTTGATAAAAGCCTGACAATTACAGGGATTTGTCTGGTTTTTATTGACACAATCTAAGCTAGGCGGTTAATTTCAGCAAATTAAGAGCATGAAACAGGGTTTCATCAACTAGCACCACACAAGCATCCTCAACGTTGGCTGCATCTCGCAGCAAATAAGGTTCTACATAGTTCAGAGGGCGTGGTCCCATGGCAGAGGAGGTGGACATCAGTGTGGCTCATGCACCTATTGTTGTCATACAGACCACTCTGAGGATACATGCTATTAGAAGCATGGATGCACCGCATCTACTCGTGTGGCTAAGTAGATTGAGCCCCCAGACTGTTTGATTCCTCATGCTGATTGTTGAGCACGATTTTCTCGAGGACGGAAATTATTGATAAATGAAAGTCGTTGCTATCCCAAAAAAAACCGTGACAAACAAACAATGTTTTTTTTGCTACTTATTAACCTGTATAGCGGATAGGGTCAAACTCAGGGAGGCTACAATTCCCGAGGGTTATTCAATTAATCAAAAATCATATAAGAGAAAAATGATTTTTTATCTTTTTAATTTTTTAATTTTTTAATTTCTATTTTTTATATTTTCTGATTTTCAAATTTTTAGTGATTTTGATTTTTGCAATTTTTGTAATTTTCAAATAATGCTGAGCAATATTCACAAGATCAAAAATACGCACACCAACTCTTTTTGTAATTTTTCAATTTATCAAAAATGCTCAGAAAAAATCAAAGAAAATTTTTTTGGGTTTTAAAAGTTTTGAAATGTTTTTGAGATTTTTTGTGGAATTTTCAAATGTTTTTGTATTTTTTTCTAAAAATCAAACAGTGAGAAAATGCGAAAATGTGCACAGCTTATAGTAATTTGCAACTTATAAATAGTTTAAGTACCCAAATCTCCTGCCAATTATTTTTATAACAAACTACAAGCAAATATCTACAAACAGGAACTGAAATCACAATTTTTGGATTTAGTAGATTTTTTTATGACTTTTTTAAGAATTTTCATTTTTCGCAATTTTTTGGAGTTCTATAAAGAGTTAATACATGAAAATTGGTCATAAATTAAAAGACATCAAAATACACCTACACTAATTTTTTTGAATTTTTAAGCAATTTTTCGAATTTTTACGAATTTTCAAATTTCAAGCAGACAAAATATCATTGTTTTTTATTTTTTAAAAATATCATTATTTTTTATTTTTTAAAAATATCAGATGTCAATAAAAATTGATGTATAATTTATACAATGATAAAGACTACAGCAGGAGCATACCCAATTTTTTTGAGAATTTTTAGATCAACAAAAACATTTGTTTCATTCAAAGAGAGCAAGCAAGTTATTGTTCTGTAGTTCAGGGACTAAAATGTAATTATACAAAAGTCTGGATTAATAAAATAATAAGAATTAAATGAGGGAAGAAATGTGAAATTTACCCACTAAACATGTGCCACGCACATGACCTTCTAGAGCACATGGGCGTCTTTGCAATATTTGAAAATCTTCAGGGGCTGATTGCAATTTTCCCAAATATTTTTAATAGAATATAGGGCTTCTTCTCTCCTGCTTTCTTCTTCTTTTCGTGGCACGACGTGTGGAGGCGCAGCAAGGGATGCTAGAGGGGCGCGTTGGTGGCCCGCGCGTGGGGGGTCGGGGCGTCGCGCGGGGCTGGTGACTGTTGGGCGGGGTCGAAGCGTCTTCGGGAGGAGCGGGTGGCAATCGGATGAGATCTGGAGATCGAAGCCACGGCTTGCGGTAGCGACGACGTAGGGTTCGGTGGTGGAGCTCAGCTGAGGAGGGGGTCAATGGCGGGTTGGAGCGACTCTGCGCGGGGTAGAGATGGCGGTGCGCTGCACGCGGGTTGATCTGGGATGCGTCCGTGCTGGCCGCGCTTGCGGCAGAGGGGAGATCTCGTCACGGAGGTGCTGGGGACCTGCAGGGGCCTGCGCAGGAGGAGGGCGCTGATGCGGGGCGCGAGCGGCTGCCTTGGAAGGCGGTTGGAGGGCGATAACGCGAATGCGCGGGCTGGAGGCCGCTCGATTTTTTGTTTTTTTTGTTTTTTATATGTAAACAGAAATAGAAATAAAAATTTTATTGTTATTTTTTTTGAAGGAAATGTAAACATGAACTAAATTCTTTTTATTGTTTTTTTATTATTTTTATAATTTTTTAAATCCTGCAAAACAAATGTTAGAAAGAGCAAGAAAATAATTTTTTGTATTATTATTTTTTATTTATTTACAAATAGGAAAATGAACGGGTATTCGACGAAAATGAAAGGATCGAATCCGATTCTCCGACCACCATGTGTGGTCGGAGTTGATAGATCGTGGAAGATAGAAATAGAATGCGGGGAGATCAAGAACTTGAGATGAAAAATCGAGTCGAAGCAGATCAAAATCGTGATGATTTGTTTATGATCTAGAGAAATAAAATGACGACGGAATTAAAATGCGACGAAAGAAACTATGATTAACCTAAATAAAAAAAATAAGAAAAATGTGGATCTCACCTTAGGGGCGGAAATGGACCGTAATCGCCTCGACGAAGGCTGACTCGCTGTCACCGAACGGCTGGGAGGCTAGGCACATTTTTTGACATAATTTTCTCTCGGAGATCGGGCTCCTCTCTCTAAAGATTGATCAAGTTGGAATGAGGGAGAAGGAGCCATGTAAATAAGAAAGATAATAGAGATGGAATTTGAATTTTTAGGTTTCTGGATAAAGAGATAAGATAGATGAAAAATTGAATGAGATAAAGATAAAGAGATAAAACTATTTAAAAATTATCTTTTTTTTGAATTTTCATCACTTTATTTATTTGAAATAAAAAAATTATTTTTTTATGGTGGTTAATTAAAAATAGCAACTATATACATATATTATGTACATATATGACATTATATACAAGGGTAAATGAGGATTTTTAAATTTTATTTTTTATTTTTTATATTTATTTTATATAATTAGTAAAAATAATTTACAAATATATACAAATACAATATTTACAAAATACATGGAAAAATTGCACAAACCACTCCGGAAAACCAACTTTTTACTCGTAACTCTAAAAAATATTAAATTACAGCCATTTTAAAGATAATTTAATTTAGAATCCAATGGAAGTGTGAGATTGGTTCAATTTGATTTCATATGGAGCCTGAATTTATCTTTCAATTAGTGCTTAGTAGCTTTTTCAAATGTGGTTACTTTTACTTTGTACATGATTTAATTGTGCGGTTATTTTTATTAATTAGAACACATTTTTATTTACAACTTTGGTTTTGAAAGTTGTTTGATTTAAGGTCAATTAAGGCACAAATAAATTAGTGTCAGTATACAAATATACACAACATACAATTTTTTTGGATTTTCTAATTGAGGACCCTATCTCCCCCTACTTTATTCCTGGTTGATCAGGTCAAGTCATTACCTTCTCTCGGGGTCTGGGTCAGCATGTACACAGTCTTCCTTTTTTTTATTTTCTTTTCTTTATTTTTCCTTTCTTTCTTTATTTATTTATTTTAGGTTAAAATTAGTAAGAAGTGTACAATATTTATATACAGATGCAAGTTAGTAAGAATACGGAGTTAGTGTTATATGCAGGTGTTTTATAAGGGATTTTAAGCTAAAATAAATGAATAAAGATGACGAATTGTAGATTGATCATCCCCCTATGCTTTACCTTTGCTAGTCCCTTAGCAAACACTTATTTGAAAGAATGAGTGAAGAAAAAGAAAAGCAAAGGGAAAATAAAGAAAGTATAACCAATATTGAGTATTAAACTTATCTTCATAAAATTGGAGTTTGGAGCTCTATCGGAACTTTGGATTATTAGTGTGTCGGAACTTCTGTGAGACTTAGAATTTTAAAATCGATAGCCTTCAGGTTCTACACATCATTGTCACAGTTTCGGCTCAGAAGTCATCTTAGATCAATCCTCTTCCCAAAGTATACCCTATGAACATTGAACAATCGACTCATGTGTGTGAAAGGTTTTAGCTCTTCCTATCCAGAATGCCGGACTACCATGCAAATCTCCTCTCCAGTAATTCATCCTCGAGGAGTCAGGTATTTCCTTCTAAGGTCTGTCGCGTTGCGTTCACAATCGAATTGGGGGAGAAGTTAGAAGAAGGAGAAAAGAACTGGAGGGTGGCCAGTGTAGTCACCTCTCCTTGTGAAGATGGCCAGTGTAGCCGAGTCTCCACCAAGATCTGCTGGTTTTCTTGAAGCTTAGATCTTTTTTGGTCAGATATTTAATTGGTTGTGGCTTCTTTGTATTTGAATTTTTGGTGGTTCTGCTTGGATCTTGTTGTGCCCCTACGGATATAGAATCTTTTTGTTTCCGTACATGTTTTGGGGTCATTGAAAAAATTGTGCCCAGTCGTCCATCCCTTTTTCGAAGCTTTATTTCAACCCGTACTCCGGTCTTTAGATTTCCACGCTATCAGAAAAGATAGTCACACAGTTTTCCAACATCCTATCTGAGTTGAGCTAAGTGCATAGTGTGAGAGTACAAATTAATTCCCTATTCCAGAGTTGTACCCAGAATGAAGAGACCAGGTTAGACACTAAGAGTCAAGCGTTGCACATTGTCATGTGGAACTCAAAGAATTAAGTGAAAGACCTGAAGCTTCTAAAATCCTATTTCTCGGTGAAGTTCCTCTGAGAATTAAGTGGATTAAGGTCCAACCAAGCTCCATTCTTCAATTTTATTCCAGACATAGTTTAAATGTCAATACTATCCTGAAAAATGCACATACAAATGCAAGAAAATATGCACAATGCAAAGAGATTTTTTCTGAGAACAATGCAGATGTAAAAGAAAGGTTTTTTTTGAAAAGGGAAAAAGGTTAGTAAAATATATAAAAGATTTTTTTGTTTTTTTGTTTTGTTTTGTTTTTTTTGTTTGTTGTTTGTTTTTTTGTTTTGTTTTTATTTTGTTTTTCTAACACGTGGATTTTACAAAATTATATACATAATCCCCCCAAATAAACATATTTAAAAGTACGAGTTACATCTAAAGTATATATACAATATATACGACACCCCCCTATACTTAGCTCAAACTATGTCCTCACAGTGATCAGAGAGAGACAAAGGAAGACATAACTCGTGCTAAGTTTAGAAAGGTGAAAAGACTCCTATGCTACAACGACTCAAAGAAAAGATAAAAAGAAGAGAAGTTGGTGATCCCCCCCCCATACTTAGGATCAAGTAATCCTAAGTATAGTAGAATGTACAAAGGGGAAAATCGATGAAGAGAATGTACAGACTCAAAAAAACACGATATGAACAACATCACCCCCTATACTTAGGGTAGAGTATCCCCAAGTATAGGCAACAACAAGGTTGATAAACAGGACGAATATGAACAACACAAATCCTTCACCCCCTATACTTAGGGTTCGTTTGGTTGCAGGGTTGGACAGGGTTGGGTTGGGTTGGGTACTATTCACAGGGATACCCCCTCCTCACAGTTTACTATTCACCCAACCCACCCAACCCAACCCAACCTTGTCCAACCCTGCAACCAAACGAATCCTTAGGATAAAGCATATTTTAAGTATGGCATATATACACACGGAAAAGGGGTGAATGATAAAACGGAGAAGAAAGTGTGAAACGAAAGGATATACAAGAGGAGTGGATGTACAAAGGTCAAGAAGGCCAAAAACGGACCTTCTTGCGGGACTGCTAAGGTATGGATTTGACAAGGTGTAAGTCGATATTGGCATCATCATTAGACATAAACTAAGTAGGGTCGACCAAGAATGTATCCTCGGCAGTTTCAGATTGTGCAGGCCTAAACCGGTTATTGGAAGTAGCGCGGTCATGTCCTGCCTGGAAAGTCTCGCAAACATCAAAGTAAAATGGCTCGAAATCATTACCAGAAAAAGTGAGAACAATTTCAGCCTGACGAGCCTCTACCGGATCATCATCTTTATCAAAAGGCCCAAATTCCTTTATAAAAGCAATCAAATCAAATTTGGCCCAATCAGTCTCATCTGAATCAGGGTGAATAGGAACAGACTTATTAGTGAAAGTAGTCAAATCATGTCCGTCTTGTCTAGTCTCAGAATCTGCCTTCCGCTTTAGGGTGTCTATCGTGTAAATTCCGCGGATGTCATCAATGCATCGCCACGTACCAGAAGAGGGAACTCCAAGGTCTATGCTTTCCGAGTCCTCCTCCTTGAAGAGGAATTCTCGGGTCTCAGTATCATCCATCATACAACAAAAATCTCTAGTAGTATCATCATGGTCAAAGTCCTTGGGGTTGTCTAACATAGGCACACTCTCATGGGATGCAGGTCTCTGGTCAGTAGTGGGTGTAGTGATAAGCACATCGCTCCCTACACCAGAACGGAAGCGAATCTCTCCTGATCCATAATCAATAATGGCTCCTGCAGAGACGAGGAAAGGCCATCCCAAGATTATTGGAGGGTTCTCTATAGAGGTGGAGGTCTCCATGGGCAATACGACAAAATCGGAAATGAATTTCATGCCTTTAATAAGAATGATGACATTTTCTAGAATACCCTTCGGCCTCTTAATAGATCCATCAACAAATTGAACTATCATCCTGGTTTTCTTGAGAGGCCCAAGATGAAGAGAATGTACCATAGAGAAGGGTATTATATTAATTAACGAACCGCCGACAAGGAGAGTGTTATCACAAGAATATTCAGATATGGAGCAACTCACAAGTGGTGTGGCAGTGTTCCCTTTAAAATATGATCGGTGAGAAATGGCGTAGGCAGTGGTCATGGTCAAGATGTGGCGTTCAGATCTTCTCCTTCGCTTTCTCTTCTTGTGTTGAGGAGTAGATAAATCTGTCATGGCCTGTTGAAGTGGGGCTTTAATTATCTCATGAATGGTGGACACCACTTCGGGTTTAGTCAACATCTTTTTGAATTTTTGGACTTCCTCCATACAAGGGAGGAGATCGTAATCAACATATACACGAGGATTACCAAGAGCAGTCTGTACAGTGGTATCCTCGGGGTCAAGGTTTGACATGGCTGTGTGGGTAAATGATCGGGCATTTGGGTCCTCTCCTCACGAAATGAATCAACAACGTGTCTCCCGAATTCTTTTTGGATTTTTGAAATTTTTTCATTTTTTTGTATTTTGGGTGATTTCAATCTCTCATGATTATCCTCAAGTGAATCCATATCCTCAAATAGTGGAGCAACGTTCTGGCTCTTATTTATGTTGAATAGATTAGAAATCCTCGAGTTCATATGCTCCATCATCTGGTTCAATGTCTTAAGTGTGGACAGCATGAAAGGTGACTCCAAATCCCAAGATCGGGTGAGTGGGGTGGGGGTTGGTGAAAATTGAGGTCCTCCGACTCCTGAAATAATGGGTTAGGCGGATATGCATAAAAACCAGGAGGAAAATGCTCCTGGAAAATGGAAGTGGATCGTCTGGAGAGTACAGGTATCTGTGAAGATCGGATTAAAATAACTCCAGTCGGCCATCTTCGAAACAAAAGATGAGAGAGCACGAGGGTCAAGTCAAAAGATGTGGAGAAAAATGCGCAAATGCTCAACAGGATCTAGTATGCACACAAGCAATCAAACACAATACAAACCACCAATTCACCAACTCAACGCAATGTGAAGACCGTGAAGGTTTGGTCTCTTAATCTTGTATGTTTTAGAGTTAGGTGATAATCACAAAGTTGTACAAACACTTAGGTTGAATTATGGGGATTTGGGCACTAATCTTTGTGTGTAAGCGAGCAAGAAAAAACGAATATAATGAGGGGGTTACTCTCCTTTAAACAATGATTTTTCCTTATGTTTATTTTAAGATTGAGTTTTCTTTAACAGTCCCAAGTTTTAGCCAGTTATCACTTGGTTTAAGTATATTCAACGAATCGTCTACCGAGTGTTCAATTTCCTTTTTAACTTATGTGAGTAAAAATGAGGAAGGAGATCGAAAATGCCAATGCACGATTAAAAATGATGATGCATGCACGGGTTAGAGATGTGTACCTTGTCTCCATCACTCTACATGCAAGTGATCCGCGCAGAATTTAAATACAGAAAAATACCTATATGATGCAAGTGAACCGTCCTAGATGATAACATCTATTAACGGGCAAGAACAAGTTAATTTGACTAAGTCCAAGTTACGCTCTACTCTATTGGCACAAAAATTCTTATTTAGGATGTTTGGAGCTAACTAATTACCTGGCTCAAGCAAATTAATTAAAGCAATCAAGAGGTAGCTCACGAAATCCGCGGGAAACAAAGTAAAATGAGGCGATGAAAACAAAATCGGTGAGGTCCATCAAGTGCACAGGTACTTGGCGAAACTGACCCCGCAACAAATGAATGTCCGTTTACAGAGTTCAAATGCTAGAAAAGAAAAACTCTCTCTCTTTTTTTTTTGTCTCTTTCAATTCTTCTTCTCCTCTTCTCACGCTATCCTGCGGCTTGGTGAAGAATCAAGCCATCTCCACGTCGCTTGGGTGTTTTCGCTCTCCTAGGATCGCCTCCTTTGCTCCGCGGGCCCTCGCAAGAAAAAGAAAAGAAAATGCCTAAGAAAAAGAATTATCAAATATGAGAAAAAATGAAATAAATGCAGTGGATATAAAAAATGAAGTGAATGGCAAATTATATACAGATATTTACAATCGAGAATATCAGGTCAAAAGAGAAACCTAACTACCCTCGTCGTGCCTCCCTGGCAATGGTGCCATTTTGTTGAGCACGATTTTCTCGAGGACAGAAATTATAGATAAATGAAAGTCGTTGCTATCCCAAAAAACCATGGCAAACAAACAAAATTTTTTATTTTTGCTACTTATTAACCTGTATAGCGGACAGGGTCGAACTCAAGGAGGCTACAATTCCCGAGGGTTATTCAATTAATTAAAAATCTATTAAGAGAAAAACACGAATCTCAAAGGATAACTATCCTCGGTTTTTCTGATTTTTTATCTTTTTAATTTTTTAATTTTTTTTATTTCTAATTTTTTTATATTTTCTGATTTTCAAATTTTTAGTGATTTTGATTTTTGCAAATTTTTTAATTTTCAAATAATGCTAAGCAATATTCATATGATCAAAAATACGCACACCAACTCTTATTGTAATTTTTCAATTTATCAAAAATGCTCAGAAAAATTACAGAAAATGTTTTTGGGTTTTAAAAGTTTTGAAATATTTTTGAGAATTTTTGTGGAATTTTCAAATGTTTTTGTATTTTTTCTAAAAATCAAACAGTGAGAAAATGCAAAAATGTGGCACAGCCTGGAGTAATTTGCAACTTATAAATATTTTAAGTGCCCAAATCTCCTGGCAATTATTTTTATAACAAACTACATGCAAATATCTACAAACAGGAACTCAAATCACAATTTTTTGATTTTTGTGGAATGTTTTATGACTTTTTTTTAAGAATTTTTATTTTTCACAATTTTTTAGAGTTCAATAAAGAGTTAATGCATGAAAATTGGTCATAAATTAAAAGACATCAAAATACACCTACACATTTTTTTGGAATTTTTAAGCAATTTTTAAAATTTTTACGAATTTTCAAATTTCGGGCAGACAAAATATCACTATTTTTTATTTTTTAAAATATCAAATGTCAATAAAAATTGATGAAAAAATTAAACACTGATAAAGACTACAGTAGGAGCATACCCATTTTTTAGAATTTTTAGATCAACAAAAACATTTGTTTCATTCAAAGAGAGCAAACAAGTTATTGTTCTGCAGTTCAGGGACTAAAATGTAATTATGCAAAAGTCTAGACTGATAAAATAACAAGAATTAAATGCGGGAAGAAATGTGAAATTTACCCACTAAACATGTGCCACGCACATGACCTTCTAGAGCAGAGGGGTGTCTTTGCAATATTTGAAAATCTTCAGGGGATGTTTGCAATTTTCCCAAATTTGTTTAATAGAATTTAGGGCTTCTTCTCTCCTGCTTTCTTTGTTATCAAGTTCAAGAGGGGGACTTGCTGCCACCGCCCCTTCTTCCTCTTTTGGTGGCGCGATGTGCGGAGGCGCGACAAGGGATGCTGGAGGGGAGCGTTGGCGGCCCACGCGCGGGGGGTCGGGGCGCCGTACGGGGCTGGTGACTCTGCTTGGCGGGGTTGAAGCGTCTTCTGGAGGAGCGGGCTGTGATCGGATGAGATCTGAAGATCGGAGCTGCGGCCTGCGGGGGTGACGATGCGGGGTTCAGCGATGGAGCTCGGCTGAGGACGTGGTCAACCACGAGCTGGAGTGACTCTACACGGGGGTAGAGATGGCGGTGTTGCGCGCGGGTTTATCTGGGATGCGACCGTGCTGGCCGCGCTTGTGTTGGAGGGGAGATCTCGTCACGGAGGTTCTGGGGACCTGCAGGGGCCTGCGCAGGAGGAGGGCGCTGACGCGGGGTACGGGCGGCCGCCTTGGAAGGCGGTTAGAGGGCGCTGACGCGAATGCGCGGGCTGGAGGCCGCTCGATTTTTTTGTTTTTTATATGTAAACAGAAATAGAAATAAAAATTTTATTGTTATTTTTTTGAAGGAAATGTAAAAAGGAACTAAATTCTTTTTATTGTTTTTTGTATTTTTTTATACTTTTTTTAATCCTGCAAAAGAAATGTTAAAAAGAGCAATAAAATATTTTTTTGTATTATTATTATTTTTATTTATTTACAAATAGGTAAATGAACGGGTATTCGGCGAAAAAGGAAGGATTGAATCCGATTCTCCGACCACCATGCGTGGTCGGAGTTGATAGATCGTGGAAGATAGAAATAGAATGCGGGGAGATCAAGAACTTGAGATGAAAAATCGAGTCGAAGCGGATCAAAATCGTGATTAATTTTTTTTAAGATCTAGAGAAATAAAATGATGATGGAATTAAAATGTGACAAAATAAACTATGATTAATCTAAATAAAAAATAATAAGAAAAATGTGGATCTCACCTTAGGGGCGGAAATGGACCGTAATTGCCTCGACGAAGGTTGACTCGCTGTCACCGGACGGCTCGAAGGCTAGGCACTTTTCTCGAAAAAATTTTCTCTCGAAGATCGGGCTCCTCTCTCTAAAGATTGATCAACTTGGAATGAGGGAGAAGGAGCCATATAAATAAAAAAGATAATGGAGATGAAATTTGAATTTTTGGGATTCTGGATAAAGAGATAAGATAGATGAAAAATTGAAATGAGATAAAGATAAAGAGATAAAATTATTTACAAAATTATCTATTTTTTTAATTTTATTTACTTTATTTATTTTAAATAAAAAAATTATTTTTTATTTTTTTATGATGGTTAATTAAAAATAGCAACTATATACATATACTATGTACATATATGACATTATATACAAGGGCAAATGAGGATTTTTTTTAAATTTTACTTTTAATTTTTTATTTTTATTTTAGATAATTAGTAATAATAATTTACAAATATATACACTACAATATTTACAAAATACATGGGAAAATTGCACAAACCACCCCAGAAAACCAACTTTTTACTCGTAACTCCAAAAATTATAAAATCATAGCTATTTTAAAGATAATTCAATTAGAATCCAATGGAAGTAAGATTGGTTCAATTTGAGTTCATATGGAGCCTGAATTGATCTTTCAATTTGTGCTTAGTGGCTTTTTCCAAGTGTGATTACTTTTATTCTGTACATGATTTAATTATGCAATTATTTTTATTAACTAGAACACATTTTTATTTACAACTTTGATTTTGAAAGTTATTTGATTTGAGGTAACTTAAGGCACAAATAAATTAGTGTCAATATACAAATATATAGAACACATAATTTTTTTGGATTTTCTAATTGAGGACACTATCTCCCCTACTTTATTCTTTGTCGATCAGATCAAGTCTTGACCTTCTCTCATGGTCTGGGTCAGCCTGTACACAGTCTTCTTTTTTTATTTTCTTTTCTTTATTTTTCCTTTCTTTCTTTATTTATTTATTTTAGGTTAAAATTAGTAAGAAGTGTACAATATTCACACAGATGCAAGTTAGTAAGAATATGGAGTTAGTGTTATATGCAGGTGTTATAAGGGATTTCAAGTAAAATAAATGAATAAAGATGACGAATCATAGATTCATCACAGATTCACACCTTGACAATATTATTTCCTTTCTGAGGAAGATAATGACTCCTTCTAACGGCACCACTATAAGTTCTCCAGATGTTGCAGTCGCTACTAAAGCCTCTCCAAGCTCCTCAAGTATAGCATATGCTTTTACCACTATTTCAAGGCAGATATGAGACCGTGGATCATGGACTCGGGTGCTTCTCACCATTCATGTGGCGACAGAGCACAACTCAGTCCTTATAGATTTATACCCCATGGTAGATAGGTCGTCATTACGAACGAGGTTTACTTACCCATCACTGGATAGCGGGAGGTGCATTTATACACTCCTGACTTTGAAATGAATATGTTTTATATTAGTCAGATCACGAAGGATATGCATCGGTGTGCCATTTTGACCCCTCCTCTCTTGTGTTTCAGGACATACTTATGTACATGGTGATTTTATGTGGCCATGAGCAATGAGGGCTCTACATATTGGTCCAGCCTCCTCATGATGGTACCTCTACTATTCCTACTAGACCAGTCTCTTCGTACTTGTGGCATCTTCATTTTTTCCATCTTCCTCTCAGAAGTTGTGTCATGTCCTCCCACAGATTTCCATGTGATCTTACTTCTAGTGCGAGGATTGCTAGATTGGGAAGCATCACCGCTCTTCATTCCCTAGTCATCGGAGTCATAGCAATACTCGGTTATTTAAGCTTATTCACTTAGATATTTGGGGTCCCAGTCATGTTCCTGATCATTAGAGACACAATTTTTATCTTGTTGTTGTGGATGAATACTCTAAACTTTCTTAAGTTTTTCTATTAAAAAGTAATTCTTAGGTCGAGCCTATCATTAAATCATTTATCAATGAAATAAAGAACAGTTTTCTGCTATTGTCAAGTTGTTACGCTCTGATAATGTCTTAGAGTTCTGCTCTTTACATCTATCTGATTTCTTCAGATCTCTTGGCATCATACACCAGACCTCATGTGTTATACATCCCAGTAGAATGGTATTGTTGAACCTAAACATCGTCATTTACTTGATGTGACCTGAACCCTTTTGATCCAGAGTCATGCACCTCACTCTTTATGGAGTGATGCAGTCCTTACAGCTTGGTACTTGGTGAATTGCATGCCATCTTTTGTTTTAGGAGAAAAGGTTCCTTTCTCGATTGCATTTTCCGAGAAAGACATGTTCTCCTTTACACCCTGAGTGTTTGGCTCTATATCCTTTGTTCACAATCTAATGCATGGTCGTGACAAGCTCTCCCCTAGAGTTGTAACGTGTGTCCTTGTAGGTTACTCTCGTACCAAAAGGGTATCGTTATTTTAATCTACCCTAATGGAAATTCTTTGTTAGTGCTAATGTCACATTCTTTGAGTTTGTTATGTATTTCTCTCCTACATGCGAAGATTGACTCCACCACCACCACCTCCACTACCTACACCTACTCATGTGGTTGTCCATGGACCGCCACCCAGTACGTTGATTCAGTTTTCACACAAGTGTTTACTCGCATGTCTTGCATTGTCCCCCTTGCTCATGGGTCTTCCACGTCATCTGCACACTCCAAGTATGTAATGAGCACATTGTTTCTATTGATGGCATTCATGATTTATCGATGCTGCAAGATTCTGTACAGGACTGGCAAGTGCCCTCTCAAGAGGGTAGTTTATAGGTTCAGGAGGAGGAAGGTGATTTTGATGTGTTTTTTGTCTGCAGAAGTAGAGATGTATGTGTGCTACATATCGGAGGTGTCAGAGAGGTACAATTGTCATACTTGTTTACATTGATGGTATGATTGTTATAGGGGATGATGAGCAAGGAATCCAAGTTGCTAAGGATTTCCTCGGTCGGTAGTTTGTAACCAAGGACCATGGTAGTCTATGTTACTTCCTTGGACTAGAGTTTGTCAGGAACCATCGAGGTCTTGTGATGACCCCAAAGAAAGTACATTACATATCTTCTCTCTTAGTCGGGCATGGCAGATTGCAGGCCAACTATTATTCCCATGGACCTGAGCATGAAGTTGTATGATGATGACACTGAGGAGGTAGACAAGAGGATATACATGGAACTCAATGGGAAGCTCCTATACATAACCTTCACTAGGGCAGATATATCCTTTGTAGTAAGTAAAGTGAGTCAGATCGTGGAACATCCTATACATGCACATATGAATACAGTCCATATGATTTTGAGGTATCTGAAGACCACACCTAGCACTGGTCTTCTATTTAGCATAGGGACCTACCTTGTATTTACAGCTTGTGTAGATGTAGATTATGCAAGTTGTTCCAAGGACATGAAGTTCACCTCTAGCTTTGTAGTGTTCATAGGGAGCTCCTTATTGTCATGGAAAAGCAAGAAGCAGACAGTGTTGATCCAATGTAGAATCAAAGTACAGAGACATGGCACATGCTAGCACAGAGATGATGTGGGTCAGATCGGTTCTTACTAACCTAGCAGTTGAGGTGCCTTTTCTTCCCATGCACCTCTAATGCAACGACCAGGATGCACTCTTCATTGCCAACAACCCAGCCTTCCATGATATGACCAAGCGTACCAAAGTAGACTATCACTACACTCACGACATGATTCAGGAGGCCATCATCTCCACTACTCATGTTAAATCAGGAGATCAGAGAGCAGACGTGCTTACCAAGCGAAGATGTTGTATGCAATGTTTTATTTGTACTAATTGAAGTCTCTCATTCTTTCACAAGAAGAATATACAATGACAAATACTATATGCTTGCTTCACTTGTTGATGATGAGAATGATGATATATATTGGGGGCACTTCCGAATGGAACATGGTCCTTCTATCTATAAGGATGGCCAAGCAATCTGGCCATTAGATCCATTTATTTCTGATGTAATTAAAACCACTGTATTATGCAAAATCGGATTCGCAATAATCATTAGATCCTTAAATTATGGGAGGTCCAATAAGGTGATTTCGAGACGAGAGGGGGACAAAAATAGCTTAAAATCAAGAGATTTCATTTACAAAGAAATGTACATACTCTTTAAATACAATATTTTAAAATACAAGAGTATTACATAGATCCAATACATTAATATGGTAATATACAAATAAAAATGTTCTCGTACCCCTGGATTGCAAATGTTTAGGGAGGTCTAATCATCAATCCCTAAAAAGTATGGGAGGTCTATTAAGAAAATATTGACAAAGGAGGATCGCACATTTAGGCTGATATTGAGGAATTTAATATACAAAAGAATAGACATGTTACACAAAATTTAGAGCTATAATAGAAAACAACACCTCAAATTGAATATTTAAATAAGGAATTGTACAAATCCAAATGTTCACTTAACCATTGCTTGACATTTTCTTAGGAAGGCATTTATGGAAGTATTGATCCATCGAATAACACTTTTATGCTATTAAAACTAAGATTTTAAGGGATTCTAGAATACAAAACCAAAATAAAATATACAAAACCCTAATATAGAAATACAAAATAGAACCTTCTTTAGGGGAAAACGAAATATTTTTAAATAATATAATAATCATGCAACGGAGATTAATAGGAAAGAGATTAATTAATATCTCTATTGGATAAATAGGTTATTAACTCCCGAAAACTCTGCCACTCTATTTCTCTTGCAACTTGAGTGAGAAAGTTTCTACTCGCACGAAGGCGGAGGAAACACACCTACAGAATCTGGCAATTCGACGAGGAAGGGAATGGAGACTGGGAGAAAAACTATGTATAGAAATATAGAGGGCTTCAAGGAGCGAGAAGCATGGGGCAATCCTCTGAGAAACAAATAGGTTAGCATTCAATCATTAATGTAGTAGAAATAACATTTTTCCAATGTATTAATTTTTTAGAACATATTTCCGGTAATTTAATATTGAGGGAGGGTGGGTTATATGATTCCAAAGGAGGTTTAAAGGTATAAAAGAAGAAACGATTATAAGGATAACGGTTCATATTTAAGGTGGTTGACACTTAAAAATAGAGATGTACATTCTTTTAGAAGGGATTTTGTTTTGCAATAGAGTACAATTTTTATAAAAAAAATAAGATAAAAATACAATCTATTACATACTTTAAAGCTGGGTTTTTGCCCCCAGCATTGCCACGTGGATGGTCTATCCGCTCGGCAATACCGGGGAAAAACCCAGCGTTATGGCATTCATCTAATATTACCATCCTTCGTGAGACTATCTTCCAACCTTTGCCAAATTCTTAACACGTGGCACTCACACCTCTTTCTATTTCCCATCTCTTCTCTCCTCCATCTCTAACGTACTTTTTTATCTCTCTCTGTCCATTATCTCAATCTCATCTTCCATTGACACCTAAATAAGTATCAAAGATTTCCATTATCCACATACACTAGTGGGAAACCCGTGCGCTGCACGGGTGGAAGGAACTGATATCATAGCTTGAGACGAATTGATATCGAATTATAACAGTGTAAATAGGAATGCGCATACATAAGCAATGTATAATAGCTTATAATTTCATAAAGAATGATTGTTATTTCATATAAGTATACAATCCATAAGAAAATTGTGTTCAAGTAGAAATTTGTTAGCAAGAATATACTTATTTCAAGTATGCAAGAATATACTTATTTCAAGTATACTCATAATATTTACATTCGTCTCATCAACTGTAGGATATATAAACTTGAATTGAGGTGCCAGCTTTCCATGCTCTTGATGCAACACCTCCTACCATCCATCCGATATTAATCAACGGCACCCGATAAAACCACTACTCCGCCCAAAAACCACTATGCTATTTTTAGAAAAAAAACTCTATGCCCTTTCAATCCTGATTATCATGCTAAATATTGATTACACATATTTGATTACCAAATATAGCATATTTTTAAATGTCACTCTCCCTTAATCGAGATTCCCAACTATGTTCTTCATGATTTTTTAATTATTCTCCTTCGATTTCATCAAAAATATCGGCAGCGCATTCAAGATCTCCATTAAAAAGTTCCAGGTAAGTATTTTTTGCGCATGGTGGATGCATGTTCTTTTTTTTCATTTTTCTTAGTTCAATTCTTCGTCTCCCTATTGAAAATCTCATTATTTTTTTCATTGTAGTTTTTATATGTTTTTATAAATGAGTTTGGAGTGAATATAAATTTATTACATATTATATGTCATATTAATAATATGCAATATAATTTTTATTAAATTTTTAGCTCTCTCTTTGAATTGTTATCAGTTTTCAAAATGAAATGTACTTGTTAGTTGTTGCTTTTAAATTACTAAAATATAATATCAATATATTTTTGAAAACTCATTGTATATATGATATAGTAATTTATTATGTACCACATACATTTTTTTATTTTTTATTTTATTTAATATGTATCAACATGTATTGTCTAATATAATGTAGATAAGTGGGTAGAGATGTGATTACGGGAAACTTAAATTGATTTGTGTAAATATAAAAGACACTCAACATTTTTAAGTGATTATGTGACCAATGATATGAACAAATAGGCATAGATAATACTATTTAAGATATTCTCTTTTCACCATAGAAAATTCTTGAGTCATTAAATACATGATTTCATTGCCTATTATATATTTTAAAAGATGTATGCAATATAGTTTTTATAGAATTTTATCTATTTATTCTATTATTTTATGGATTTTCAAAGTGAAATGTATTTTTTACTCGTTGTTTTTGAATTATTAAAATATAATATCAATATATTTTCCCAACCTCCTTTCACATATGATATAGTATTTTATTTTGTATATTGTACTATTTTTTTATTTTATATTACATATTTTATTCAATACGTATTTAATATGTATCATAAAATATAATGTATGTATGGGTATATAAGGTACTATGGGAAACTTAAATCCACACACGCAATTATAAGAGAAGCCACAAAAATCTGGAGTGATTATATGATCAACAATATGAACAAATACTCATTGATAATACTATTTAAGATATTCGTTTTTCACCATAGAAAATCCTCAAGTCATTAATGACAGTGTTGACTTTTTTGTGAATTTGGAGTGAATATGAATTTATTATATATTACATATTTTATATGTAATAAAATCTATGTAATATATTCTTATTGTATTGTAATCTATTTATGTGCTTTTTTTACAAACGTGTGGTGTAGAGTAATTTCTAATTGTTGTTTTTGAATTCTTGAAAATTTAATATCAATATATGTTTTTTTCAAGACTCCTTTTATATGTGATATAGTATTTTATTATGGATGACGTGTATTAACTATATATTATCTAATATACTTTGTATCAGGAGTATATATCGAATTATGGGAAACTTAAATCGACGCACACAATTAATGGAAAGCTTCCAGGACAAGAATGCAAATAACCCAGAGAAATTCACGTGCTCGACCTGTGAATCGCACATATGAGGAGTTGTTAGGTAATGGACTAAACAATGTGGATATCCCCATAAATGTCCAAACTTCATGTGTTTTTGTCTCGTGTCATGCAGTTGACGACTTGTTACGAATATTCTAAGAAGCGGAGCCTTGTGTGTAATCTCGTCAATAGTCGGTGTGCGGTCCTGATGGGGCGGTGGAAAACGATTGAAGAGCGTCAAGGCTTCTAACGTGGTGCGGCATCGTGCATTGGATTCGACGATGATCGAACAGCTATGTAAATGGCAATCATATGGCTTGATTTTGTCATTGGGGAGATGATTAGATGGCTACGGTTACATCTGGAAGTGTAGACTGTTGTTCCCAATCTGCTCTAGCTCCTTGTCAGTGGCTTGCTCTATGTTTCAAACAAATTTTTTCAAGGTCGCGATAATCGGGCCTTAGTTGCTAGTGTTATGACAGTTGGGCGTGGTTCAGAGCAGAGGCAGTCAGATCTTCTCGTTGGGGTAATCGGATCAGTTGTTGTGGTTATTGAGGAGATGCATTTTCTTGATGAGGTGCTTCGGTGCAGCTGTTTTGCCTCCAGATGATCGATGGAGATGCTTTTGACGGTGGGGCCTCAAAGATATTGCATATCTGTGCGATTTATATGTTCAGTTATATGTTAAATTATTCAAAACTTGTATTTGATGTTATGCATTATGTTGACAATTAATTTTTTATCCCTCCATAAACAAACAAAATTGTGATACTTATATTTGCTTAATATAACCGTAAATTAGGGGGTTTGAAAGTGACGGATGGGTCCGCCGTCTTCTTGCTCCTGTTGCTTTCACCTCCTACGGCACTGCTCGAGCTTGCAGCTCCTCACCTTCGCGACGTTGGCGGCGACAACAATCATATCATTGTTGAGAGTGGAGGTGAGGTCGCCTCGGTAGGTTGGGGGCTCTGTCGGTATAGTATATATAAAGGTCGAAATTGAGATAGAGAGAGGACGGGGCGGGTTGGGGAAGCGGAGGGAGGGATCGAGGGCGTCGGCTCGTGTCGACGTGGAGGAGGTGAATTTCCCCAACGCGAGTTAGGGTTCCGCTGGCATTGGGGTGGAGATGTGAAATAATTTTTCCAATTGATGAGGGCATTTTTGGAATGATGGCATGAGCCGAGGTGCTCGGAGGGGCAAAAGCGGCATTTAATGGGAAAAAATTAATGGGCTTGACGCCCTTTATAGTATATAATATAATGGATGTGTCTCTCCATTATCTATCGGTCCCATCCTTTTCTTTTTTTTCTCAAACAAAATTTTCACAACCAATTCATACGAAAATTACGTGGTTATAATGTACGGTTATATTTCTTTAAAAAATAAATAATGATTAAAGGAAGTAAACTAGCGGAACATATATATATATATGCAGATATATTTCTTTATAAACACTAAATATATATGGGTAAAATAGGGCTGCCCCCATGGGGAAGCTAACTTAGCTCTCCCCGCCCCTATTTCGTTCGATTTTTTTTTATTTTTTTGAAAATTTCTTCCGTGGATTTTCATTAATATATCCCTATATTATGTCATTAAAATTTCGTGCAAAACAGAGACTCCTACGGCCTCCATCTAGACGGGTCATTTTTAGCAACTGTTACCGTTAAAAATGACTGCCCCCATGGGGAAGCTAACTTAGCTCTCCCCGCCCCTATTTCGTTCGATTTTTTTATTTTTTTGAAAATTTCTTCCGTGGATTTTCATCAATATATCCCTTATTATGTCATTAAAATTTTGTGCAAAACAGAGACTCCTACGGCCTCCATCTAGACGGGTCATTTTTAGCAATTCTGTTACCGTTAAAAATGACTGCCCCCATGGGGAAGCTAACTTAGCTCTCCCCGCCCCTATTTCGTTCGATTTTTTATTTTTTTTGAAAATTTCTTCTGTGGATTTTCATCAATATATCCCTATATTATGTCATTAAAATTTCGTGCAAAACAGAGACTCCTACGGCCTCCATCTAGACGGGTCATTTTTAGCAATTCTGTTACCGTTAAAAATGATTGTCTGGATGGAGGCTTTAGGAGTCTCTGTTTCGCACGAAATTTTAATGACATAATATAGGAATATAGTGATGAAACTCCACAAAAGAAATTTTCAAAAAAAATAAAAAAATCGGACGAAATGGAGCGGGAGGAGCCAAGTTAGCTCCCCCAAGGAGGCAGCCCCATTTAACCCAATATATATTCCAACAAATAATTTGAAATAACTATTTTATATATCCTGATGATAAAGTTTTGATAACAAATATTATTTATTGTAAAAATAATTATCGATTGTGAAAAGTCATAGCATAGTATTTCACTGTTATATATCACTTACAATGAATATAATAAAAACTATCTGAATATGTTAGACAACATTGCTTTTACATTTGTATACTCATTTTACATGTGGTTGTCTCTTGAAGGATGCTCCTCTCATCTCTCGAGTACGTGCTCTCTATATCGGTTTGTTGCCTCTCCCTCCAATTCTCGCACGTAGGATTTCTTTTCTCTAGATCCCTCTGCGGTTTTTAATGCAATTTCATTCTTATAATCATAGCTCTCCAAGTTTTTATTCTCAATTTTCACCTTCCATCCCTCAATTTGAATTTTACATTATCCAATGTTTTCATTCTGCCGTATTTTATAAGACATTGTTAA
This sequence comes from Ottelia alismoides, assembly GCA_037367405.1. Classification (NCBI taxonomy): domain Eukaryota; kingdom Viridiplantae; phylum Streptophyta; class Magnoliopsida; order Alismatales; family Hydrocharitaceae; genus Ottelia; species Ottelia alismoides. The sequence goes on from JAZKJV010000268.1 coordinate 786,489, forward strand.
AGTTTAACGTCTTATTTAATATTTATCATATATACTAAAGTTGATACAAAATAAATATCTAATAATAGCATATGTCAATTTTAATCTTATACAACATGCATAATAACCAATTAACTGAAAATTGGCATATATATGATTTTTTTCAAATATATTTGAAGTTGAAACTACTAAAAAAGAGTTGATATGGTACAAATGTTATATTATTGGTTGCCTTATATCAATTTTTCAGTAGTAATACGTCTATAAGAATTCGGATAACATCTATACTATGATCTATTGAAGTATACTATAATTTAAATTTTGGGAATTTAATTTAAAGTATTATTAATTAAATAATCTCAATTTTTATATTTATCCTACTTTAGTTTCATGCCTCATTTGATTCTTTGACACAAGGTTCCAACTATCTCTAAATATGCACACGATTGTACTCTTACAGATGTTAAGTTGAATTAGATATAATTATGTATAATTATTTCATTTTATATCAAGAGAGATATAAATATTATGAACCATCAAAAGGAGAAGAGGGAATAGATGGACAGAGATATATTTATTTATAAGTATTTCCATTTTTAGTTCAAATTATATATCCTCACTACCGTAACTTGTCTTTATTAAAAACATATGATATCAGATATTCATATTTTCACAATATATTAATTAATTTGTTTATAATGATATTTCCATAATATTAGAAGATATTGAATATTCAATGATAAGTCATTCACTAAAGCCCTATTTGTCATTTGAATGAATATTTTTTATGAAAATATTATCAGACAAAGATACAAAGAAAAACCCTTCTAGCTTAGAGACAATGTAATAGTATATTTAGTTTTTTAATAGAATCTATTCACATCTCATGTTGGCTAATCTGCCCTTTACTCTCTTTTCAATAAACAACGCGCCTTTCTCCCACCATTAGTTTTTCTCCCTCTTTCACGCGCTCTCCCTTACGTGCACACACTCATGTTTCCCTCTCCACGGTTAGTTCTCTTTAAATTTTTAATAATCGGACCGGATGTTGAACCATTTAGTCTTCGGTTTGGTCCAATCGGGTCGAACCATCTGTCCAAACCAGTTGGATCGGTGATGATGTCAGCATGATCCCATCATTCCTATCGACTCAGAAAAAACCAGGTCGAGCTTAATTTATTGGTTCGACCGTTCGAACCGGTTTTCTGAATTGATAAAATTAGAGATATATATGTAATTAAGTATTTATATGTCAAATCTTTTAATAGAATAGTTTATTCCATGTAAAACTCTACAAAAGTCAGTCATATTTTCTAGCGTTATATATGTATATAATATTGTAATTATTTATTTATACTTGCTTTTAGAAAATTGCTCTAAGAAAGTAGCAACACAACTTATATTCCAAAAAAGAGAGGGGTATACTTGATATTGCAAAAGTTAAGAAGGGCACAAATGATAAGATCATATTATTACATTATTTAAACCTTTATTTTTGAAAATCTAACAAACCATCAAAACTAGATCAATCCGGGTCAACTCGATCCGACCACCCATCGGATTCGATTTTTTATTTTCTTTTCTTTGAAAGTAATTATGTAAAATCAATCGATCTGATCGGGTCGGGTCCAGTTACCAGTCCAACCGGTTTGACCGATCAGTTTGATATTATTTTTCAAATCTTGGTTCTCTCTCCCAAAAATATATGTTCTGTTCTCTCTCCTTAAAAATCCCGATAACTCCTCCCATCACCAACATGTGGCATGTGGCATGGCCATCTCCCATCTCTTTCGCCCGCCACCACCCAGCCTCACCCTGCATCTTCTATAAGTTTATGGCATAATTAATTAATAGAGAATTTATATATTCTTTGTTTAGTCTAATATTCCATTTACTGCATATTTGGCAGATAACATTATCTTATTTTTACGTAAAAAAATTACAAACTCAAAAATAGCGAATTTTCATAACTCATAATTTGAAAACAATAAAACATGCAATACCTTTGAATTCTCTAACGTATCAAACTCCCTTTATATTGAATCCAAGATAGGTTGTTACTTTCCATTTATATACAAATACGCTATGACATATATCTCCAACTTAAGTTCATAGAAGTTCGATTTCTAACTTTGTTTCCATTTGAGAATATAAGGTGAGCTGCTATTATCGCTTAAGAAATTCTTCCCAATTAGTGCAAAAAAATTGAGCTATAGTGACGGTTTTTACAAATTCTGCCACTAAATTAGTCGTTGTTAAATATATAACGATGGTACTGTTCGTTGCAAAATGATTTTTCGTACTCAAAATTAACGACGAATATCATATATGTCATTATATCATTAGCAACGGTCCACATAGCAACGCTTATCCGTTTTTATTTTTCAAACTTCTAATTAATCGTCGCTAAATTTTGAACTAAAAAAATAGCGTCGATTAGTTGATGCTTTGAAAAATAGCAACGGATAAGCGTCGCTATGTGGACCGTTGCTAATGATATAATGGCAGATATGATATTCGTTGCTAATTTTGAGTTCGAAAACTCATTTCTCAACAAATAATATCGTCGTTATATATTTAACAACTAATTTAGTGACAGATTTTTAAAAAAACTGTTACTATAGCTCTATTTTTATTGTAATGTTTACCTTACATATATACTCTTTAATACTTTTATTTTCTCTTGCAGTTTCATAAATTTTCTACCACTAAATCCTTATATTTGATCACACGATTTTCCTTCCGCTGCGAAGCGCGGGTATTCTCCTAGTAAATATAAATATGAAGTATAGGAAGAATGGAGCATTTAGCATTTTGGAGCAGGATGAATACGAATGGTTACGACAAATATTATAATGTTGATATGCAAAAATACAAATATGAGACGTATTATAAGCAATAAATGTATCTTATACAAAATTATAAAAATTGAGTAAATGAAAAAAGATCGTACCATATGAGTGATGCTGATTAGAAATGTGTAGAAACATATCATATTAAATATAAATGTTAATTAAGTAAAAAATATTATTCAGTTGTTTAAAACAAAAATGATGTTGATAGGAAGATTAAAAGGATTTTTTTACAGAAAATTTGAAAATGCAAATTAATTAAGAATATTTTGAAGGAGGGGGCTTCTTTTTAATGTTTTGAATTTATAATGAAATTAACTAACTTTCGCATGGAATAATTCATTGAATTAAGATTTTTTATTGTAAAGATATGAGCAACGCCGATTAAGAATATGATGATGTTGGTGGAAATAGTGACAAAGAAGCGTATGCATACGAAGCTACATTGTCAACAAGGAGGAACAATCGTACAACTAGAGGTACGACAAAAGATGGCACGATTAAAAATATTTAACATTATTGACTATGATTCAAATTACATAAACTATTATATATGAATCATAAAAAAGATTCCGAAAAGTTGATTGTGAGAAGGGGATCAAAGAATGATTCAAATGTTATGCATGGGATGATTCTTCTCAAAACTTTGGTTGTACGATGAAATAATATATTGTTTATTGTTTAAGTACTCTTTGATAAATAACAATTAAACAACGATTTATTCTTTAATTAATATCTACTAAACATGCAAGATATACATCGAGCATAGGTGTTTTGTAGATCATTTTGTGCAGTTCATTGATAGTCAGCGTCCAACTCCCGAGCAATAAGCACTCATTATCAAGATTGCCTTTTCATAATTTATTAATATTGGATGCATTGAAATCGAATGGAAAAATATTTAGTGGATTGTAGAGCAGTATCAAGGAGGCGAGAAGTTCAGGTTTGGGAACAAGATTTTATGCTTTAGTGATGATGACATTGGAGTCATACTTAGCACTCCTAGTTTGAGGTACTTTGTTTCAGTGCGTGGAAAACATTTGCAGTGGAGGAGCTATATAGCTGATGAGATGTTCAACAAATGCATGGTTGTCGACTGGCGCAAACTTGTATGTGTATTGACTATGTACTACCACTATAAAAGACGATATCTCGGTTGTTATTTTTGTGGCATGCCTAATACTATTAATGTGTTGCACATTTCCTTTTCCTGATTCAACATATTCCTTTCCAAAGGATCTTTTGTGTTTTGTTGAGTCGCTTGAAGATATAAGGTTCTTTTATTGGTATGATGCAGTTGCACGAATGATTCTATTTAACATGGAAGATAACATTAAATTGAATAAATCAAAGACGTTGAGGGGCGGGACGTATTACATTCAGATACCTGACTGGATGTGTAGCTTGCTTCCATGTAAGTATTAGTATAAAAAGTGGTCCTTCTACTTTGATAGATTATTAATGTTTTGGGTGGAATAGTTATGGATGATTGAGTATTGTTGCAAGGAAATGGTCATAAGTCGTGATCTTAGACCAAGGATCAGGAAGTGATCTAGCTCAATTAAAGGTTTGATGAGACGATTGGTGTCTCTAACAAATGACCAGGCAAGTTCTACACAAATTTTTAAAATTTGCTAAAAATTATATGAATATTGTAACTCCTTATTCAAATTCAAATACATATACATGTTTCAATGCAACATGGAAAAAGAGAAATAGTGAGGATTAGTCATGATGAATATGTATTTCCATTTGAGAAGTTCACACTGAATGGATTCTCAACGTGAAGATCGAATAGTTGATTCGCCTATTCCTATGCCAGAAGATGGTTCTTTAAAAAGAGGGAGACTCAAGAAAAATCAAAAGTTTGAAATGATTAAATCAGAAACTATCGCCAGCGGTAGAGTTCAGCATATAAAAAACAACAAAGAATTAGCTAGTGCGAGAAATACAAGGCAGATGTTAAAGTTCTTAGCAGGAATGTGTAGGATTTGTAAAGTTCAGGAATGAGCGAGGAAATACCAACAAAGTTTTCAGAATACAATGGTCATATAGGGAGGCTTGAGGAGGAGACCAAGCTATTGAGAGGAATGCTGGAATCAAAATTGGTTAAATGTGAAGAAATGGATATACAAAGATTTGCAGATGAGCAAGAATAGAAAAGACAGTGCATCGATAGCTAAGAATGATGAGACTCAACGTGAAAATGAGGATCATGCTCACAACATCAATGTTAAAGGGAAAAAAGAAAATGATGTTGAAGCTGCTTCTGTTGAAAAAAAGGATGATGATCAGTCTGACAATGTTCAACAACTAAATGAGGATATTGTGGTAGATGTTATTGATAGAAATGAGACGGTAAAGAACTAGATTTGAAAAATATAAAAGATCCATAAGTTGATAATAAACACTTGAATAACGAATGTCCAAGTTTTGACCTTGGAATTTAACTTGTAGATGAACATGTGACAACGATATTCAAGAAACAAAGAAAGGATAAATTTGTGATCAGTCCAATCTCATTGGTAAAGAGGGTTAAAGCAAGAAGTGAAGCATGGCATACTGTAGTTGAAAGTACAACAAGGGTTGCGAAGAAAAGAAAGGATTCAAAGATGAACGACAATTCAAGTAACATCATTGACATCGAAACGGAGGTTAGATCATTTTTTATGTTAAAACAACCTTTTGCAATTGGATAATAACAATTATCTATTTAGTATCCTTGTGATTTGCCAACGGACTTTATTTGATATGAGTACATCACGATGAATTCAAGCAGTTATCCAAGAATTAGAGATCATGCAAACAAGTAAAAGAGTTTCTTCTTTACGTTTTTTAAAACTTTACTCTTAGAAGATGACCAACCAGAATAAAATATTTCTATTTTAGATTGAACGCTATGTATTTTTCACTGTTAGAAAGCTTTTGCAAGGATCATGAAATTCATAACTTCTTATACGAAAGAACTGTAGAGGATTCGGTATGTATCAATGAATTCTATTATTGTTAAAAGTTCTTCAGTACCATTTCAATCATATTATATAATATTGCATATTATTAACATGTCCATGGATATATTGAATCGTTGACATTGCAAAGGCAACAATCCGATTTCATATTTGTTCACTCCATTGTACAAGATGGTTAGAATTATTACTTGTTAATTGAGTATATTTTCATTGAAATGGTTATTAATTTGAACCCAAAATTACCTCCACAATACTTTGTCAATAATGTCAAAGCTGGTACAGATGTTGACTTTGAACATTTGGAGAGACTTTATGACATCAATGAGGAAAGAATGCTAGGAATTTTAAAAGTATTCATAGTGATTCACACACGAAATCGCTGACATCTACTAGTAACTGATTTGCAGCAAAGAAATATTTCTCGTTCAATTCCATGATAGGCAACATAAAAAGTACCTTTTCAAATAGGTAAGGAAACAATATGCTGAAAATTTTGATGTTTGATATTGAATAAGACGACAATATCTAAACTATAACACTTTTTTACTATACAGGTTGGATGGATTTCAAAATATTTTAGCGTAAATATAGTCGAGGACTAACTGTCGAGCTGGGATACTATGTTCGTCAAAGATTATCCACAGCAACCTCCTCAGATCCTCGCATGTGGAGTCTACGTAATGAAGACGATGGAACTACTTTACAAAGAGAATATGCTGGAATTTGAATGTGAAGACGTGCATAGGTTTAGAGCTGAAATAACGCACACCGTCCTAGCTACTAGCCTTGTCGTTTTATATTTCATTAATTTTTTTTCATGTTGAGAATGTTAGTACACCTTAAGTTGTCTACATTAACTCTTTTTTGTAGCAACAATTTAACATCCAATACACTTTATGAAATTTTTGAGATGTGCTGATAGTTTGAAAATGATGTTTGTTTTAATGGGTATGTTTATCACATTGTTAACTAGTATATATTTTTGAAATGATGTTTGATTTGATATCTAAGTTTATCACAGTAACGCATCAGCACTAAGATTTTACTTTTAGATTTAGCCAAATGATTGTAATTGTACAAAAAAAGGTTTGGTATTACAAAGTATCTGGTGAAAAATACAAATGGAATTAAGGAACATACATTTGATGTAGAAACTAATGTTTATAACTATTTCGTACATTAACTCCTATTTAAGTAACAGTTTACAACAATTTGACCTTCCAGTAATATTTTAGATGATGTGATATTACTGAATGAAGATTTAGATGAACAGTTTGAAAATCGATATTGATATTTTCTAATAAAGTAGCAGTTGGAATATTGATTTTGATGGCTATGTTTATTTAAATGATTACAAAATTTAAAATTATAAGAGTTATACTACATATAATAATTTAGAAATACAAACTGAGGGTTTCGAGCAGGCAAATGATCTATTTATAATACACATTTGTTGACTTTAACTACAATAGAAAATCTAGTATGCTACTTCCGAGTATGATAGAAAGAGATAACACCAATGATGTTAAACGATACTTAATTAGAAAATAAGGAATAATAGAATTATAAACAATCAATAAAAATTAACATTATGATGAAGAGTAGCATAAGCACATGAGACTTAATACAAAAAAAACAAGAAAACCGCCACAGAAGCATAGATATATCAAACTAGAATATGGAATACAAACATGTTCACATCTAACATCTAAATATTACACGAATAGAAAAAGTAAACAAGAACATGTATTAACAAGATTCTAATTGTTATTTGAAAAATGTAACAGCATCGTACAGACAACATATGGTAGGTTATCAAACTAATCTCCAATGCATTCTACTCTAGATTAAGTATCGTGTGTAGATTACAAGAGAATCGAATATTATCAGTCTAATATCCAATGCCTTCTACTATGGATTTTATTTGAAAGATAATAAAAATCTTGATTGAAGAAAATGCATAAATAGAAATAGAAAAACCAATAAAATTTGATTGATCCATGTACTTAAATAATTTTCTATAAATGAAAAATGAAAAAAAAGGATTTGATTCAGTTACCTTCATAACAAACATTCATAAAGTTATAACAAAACCTAAGAACTATTTGAATTGTCCATGTTCGATGCATCATCGTTGAAAATCAAGATAAAATATATTTATTGAAAGCAAAAATAGTTTAGATAACATAATGTGTACTGTAATCAAGACATACCTATATGAGCCTGATTTAACTTCGTTGTTTGGACAATTCCTTGTGTCGTGACCGAGGAATCTGTGATTCATCACTCTTAAAGTTGAAAATAGAGCTTTGTTCCCGAGTATATAGAAGCATATTTCTACTTATATTGCATAATTAACATTCATGCATACAATGATAACATTTGCATTTTAGCATTCATATATTGCATTAAATAAGAAGCCAAGATTACTTGTAAAATATCCCCCTATAAAATAACACCTCCCTTATGATATATAAACACCTTTAATAATATAAGGAAGAAAGTCAGAGATCTCCTTTGTAAAACACCCAATAAAGCCCTAGAACCCCTGGACTTTAGAAGGCCCATAATGCTCTTGTACCAACTCCAAAATAGGTCTACTCACCTTCAGGTGAATACACATCCAGAGACCTTTAAAATGAGACTAATAATATCCAATTCGGAGCTTGTAGGAAGAAGTTGGGTTTTTGGGCCTCTATGTATACTATATATGTGTATATATGTATTCATGTATTTTTGTATCATATTGGACCTCATCTCCATTTTTGGTCAACATGAAACTTGTAGATCTCATCAAGATCTACAACTTTCATGTTTTGAGTTTTTCCAAATTCGGCCTCCTTCTCTCTCTAATCTTATTTATTCTCGGAGCCACTCACAGCTGGCCACGTGGCGCCCTCTGATTGCGCCACGCGGCCCGCTCCCCTTGCCTTAGCCCCCTGCGCCCACAGTCGTCGGATCTTCATCCCGATCCAACGGTTGCGCCACCTCCACATACGCCCTTTATTCCCTGTCGTTTGATCTTCCCAAGTCTTCATCACCACTGTCCTTGAGCGCCTCTCCCTCATCACACCATGCGGCGGCTTGAACACCGCTTGATCGCGCCCTCAACTTTCTATCACAGCCGCTGATTCCACACCTCATGCCTCAGCTATTGAATCAAGCTTGGATCAAATCCGAGCCGTCTGCCAGCGCTTGCACTCAGATACGTCACGTGGCGTACCGCTAACCCAGATCGCTTCGCCTCATATCAAATCCAAGCCGATCCTTAGCGCTTTCTTCTCCTCCGTTGGATCACAAGATCCAACGGCCAGGACCTTGTCTTCTACCTCCGATCGGCCTCTCTCCCACGATCTCCACTGCACCGACCCGTCGCCCCCTTTCTATTCTCAACCCCACTCCTACCACCCTCTCTGACCGCCAACACCATCACGATGGAGCCCATTCTTCCCTCATCCTCGCCAGCCCCCTCGCTTCCCACGACTCCCACGAGAGTCGCCCCACGACGACCACAAACCTCACCTCGTCACCAGCTACCCCATCACCTTCACCCTATAAATCATCGTCCTCCGGCCACATTCTTCCCTATCCGCCATTACAAGAGGAAACCTTGAGCTCAGAGCAATCTATTGGTGACAGCAATTGAGTGTATCTCCGAGCGACGACAGGCCTTCACCTCCGGCGAGATCCACGACGTCGCCACGCCGTGTTGCAACTCCTCCGACGAGTTGTGTGAGCTCAGGCCCTCTACCGACCTTCGAGCGACGACCAGGAGCCCAGATCCGAGCTCCATTCCCCAGGTAGCATCCTCCATTCTCCTCTGATCTTCTCCTTATTTTCTCCTTTGATTTCTCCGATTAAATTCGCCCTCTGCAATCATCTTCTCGCTCCACTGTCCTCCCTCCGAACTCCGCGATGGAGCTCCGATCTTCGCGCTACCATTATTTTCCTCAAACGCCGTACCCCACCTTTCACCGATGCCAGCTCCGCCACCTTGGCGGAGCTCAATCACCGGACACCCCCCACTGCTACGCAGGCCTCGCCTTTTACCCAGCACAAATCCGCGAGCACGCACACGCTTCGGCTATATCTCTAACCCCTGCAGGTACCTTTGTTGTCACTGGTCGGAACTTCATCGAAGCTCCCTTCGAGCTCCTCCGTCACGGAGCTCCAACGCACCTCCTCCACTCCTGAGGACACTGGACGCTTCGCCACCTTGCCCCACATCTTCCGAGCTACGTCATAGTCTCCCGCGCCCCTCGCCGACGGCTGGAGGACAGGGCGGAGCAAGCCCAGCTTCGTTGGAGCCCCGCCTTCTCCTTCGCAGGAGGCGGGGGGCCGTTGGGGACGACATCCCACAGTCGTCCGATCATCTTGATTGAACGGTCAGAATCACACCATGTCGCCTCGCGAAGCAGCCGTAGGATCAGGCGGATCCCACGTGTCTGGTCACGCCACGTCGCCATCAGCCAGAGCAGCCCAAGGCCGTTGGATCCCTCTAGATCTAGCTGTGCTTCGTCGTCCACGTCACACTCTTCATCGAGCTCCATGTACTGTTGGATCAATCTAGATCCAATGGTCACGGATCGCGCCACGTCGTCACCACAAGAGCGAGCCCATCGTCGTTAGATCGATCAACGATCTGACGGACTCAGACACGCCACGCGTCATCATTCCGCAACCATTGGATCGGCTGAGATCCTACGGACTTGATCGCGCCACGTCGCCCGATCCGAGCCTCTTCCCGACCTCTAGGCTCGGATCACCCGAAGCTTCTCCGAGCCTCGATCCGAACCTCCAGAGCAGCCGAGCCTCGTCCCGAGCCGCCGACGTCCACCGAGCCTAGGGCACCCCACGTGATCTGCACGTGCAGCCTGGGCAAATTGCATTGAGGCCCCTGAAGGTTTCTGATATTACATTTCAGTCCCTGCAAAGTGACCCACATAAGGAGTTGACATCCGCCCCGCACCCTTAGTTAACTCGGTCAAATTAATGTCCAAATTAATTAATATGTTTCGTTGCAGTCGGATACGAGGGGTTAATCAAAAACCACTTATCAATTAATGTTAAGTTAATTTTAAGCGGCAAATATTTTTTTTTACTTGGTGGAGTCAAAGGTCGATCTCAGGGAGGCATCTGTCTCCTTAGGTGAATTTTAGCAAGTGTCCGAGTGTTGATTTTCGAGGAGTAATTTTTTTGGTCTTTTTCACTTTTTATGCAGACTTACGCGGAAAATGCAAGCCAATTTAACGTTTCAATTTAATTAATATATCAAATGAAGTCCAAAAATTATGAAAATTGGCCAGATGGTTAATGATGATGAAAATGACCTACACTAATTTTTTTGGAATTTTTCGACACTGAATAAATTTACTGTGAATTAAATGAGCAGACAGGGTGATTTTCAATATTTAATTTTTAATAAATAGCAAACCACAATTTTTTAAAGAACTAAAATTATCCTAGATAGCTCTAATGATAAGGAATCCAGGAAAATTTACAGATCTTAATTTCAAGGTGAAATGAATTTATTAAAATTAAATTAAGAAAATCACTCAACAATTTATTAAGGCCTCGATATGCGTGCACATGACATGAGATTTTTATGGTATGTTAAGAATATCGTCCTTAAGCTATTGTGAATTTTTGATGATTTTTGGAATCACAGAGAATTAACTACAAATTAAAAGGTGTCACTGGGCAAAAAATGTCAAAAAATTCACCATTTAATTCATTAATAATTCAACTGAAATTACAAAAATATGACACGTGGACCAATAGACAGAGGACAAAATTCTCAACAAAATGCAATTTTTAGATTTGCAAAATGAAGTAAAATGCAACCTAGGGATGCGTGCAAACACAGGGGTGTAAATGCAATACAAAAAAATTAAAAATACAATAAGCAAATATGCAGACATGGACTAAAATGCAATTACCTATAATACGGGGGACTCTTGTGCAAATTCTCCACAGTACACGTGCTCCACACGTGGGGTCTGCTTCACAGGGACCTCTTTGCAAATCTGGAAAGCTCCAGGGGCCTCTGTGCAATTTACCCAGGCCGCACGTGCTCCTCACGTGGGCGGCCTAGGCTCGGAGCGAGGCTCGGACGCCTTGGAGGTCTGGAGTGAGGTTCGTGCGACCCGAACCTAGGCTCGGAGAGGAGGTTCGGGCCGAGGCTACGTGGCTCGCTGAGGGCCCTTGGATCAAGATGGATCCGAGGGGTGTTGGTGCTGACACGTGGCGTGACCTCGTGCCTTTGGATCGATGATGATCCAACGGCCTCTGGGCTCGATGAAGACGGCGACGTGGCTCGCTGAGGGCCGTTGGATCAGAGGAGCGATCGACGATGGGAAGCTGCTGCGGTGAGGGGACGCGTGGCGATGTGGGGGTCGTTCGATCGATGTGATCGAACGGCAGCTGCTCGTCTGCTCCGACGATCCTCCGCCTCCTGCGGAGGAGAAGGCGGGGCTCCGGCGAAAGTGCTGTAGCTTCGCCCGTCCTTCCTCGAGGCGCTGACGCTCTCCGACTTGTCGGAGATATCCCAGAAGATGCGTGGATGGTCGACGAAACCTCCGGTGGCCTCAGGAGTGTCGGAGGGCGGCCTGAAGTTGCTGGCGATGAAGCTCGAGGGCATCTCCGGCGAGCGTTTGTTCAATGAGCAGCAAGGTACCTGCAAGTGTGAAAGCTAGAGCCGGAGCTCGTGCGTGTGTTTGTGAAGATGTGAGGATGGTTGGCGAGGCCTAAGGCGAAGGGAGGTGGTCGGGCGATGGAGCTCCGGCCAAATGGCGGAGCTGGAAGTCGATGGAGGTTGACGTGCGTCATCGGAAGGTGCGGAGTAGTCAGCGAGGATGGGAGCTTCGACGCGAAGCTCGGCGAGATGAAAGGGAAGCGAGAGAGTGACCGATGACGGCGAATAAAATCGGAGACAACAAAAGGAAAATAAGAAGAAGATCGGAGGAGGAATGGAGGAGTTTCACCTGGGGATTGGACTTCCTGCTTGAGGTCCAGGTCTTCGCTCGAGGGCCGGTGATGTCCCGAGCTCGTGCAGCTGCTCGTGGGAGTCGCTGCGACACGGCGGAGCTGCCGTGGATCTCGCCGGAGCTGATGCCCTTCGTCGCTCGATGATTCGTCGAATTGTTGTCACCAACTGGAGGATCAGAGCTCAGGGATGCTCTCTGGAGTGGCGGATGCGGCTGAAGGTTGCCGGTGGTGGAGTATTTAAAGGATGGAGGTGGCAGCAGTGTTGGCGACGAGGCGAGGTTTGTGGGCGACGTGGGGCTTCTATGGTGGAGATCGTGGGAAGCGAGGGAGCTGGCGAGGGTGAGGGAGGAGTGCCCTCAATCGTGGTGGTGCTGGTGGTCGGAGAAGGTGGATGAGGTGCTTCCAAGAATAGGAAGGGGGCGCCCCTCCCGCAAGGCAGGGAATGTGGGAGAGAGGGGCGCCCGGAGGTAGGAGACGGGGTCTCCACCGTTGGATCTTGTGATCCAACGGTGGTGATCGAAGCGTGGTGGGCGGGTAGGATTAGATCGGGGGCTCGGTGATGATGGACTGCGGTGGAGCCACGTGGCGAGCTGCGGACGAAGCGCCATCGGGCGGTTTGGATGATACCGAGGGTCTGATCAAGCGGCTGAGGCAATAGGCGCGCGTGGACACAGCGGGGCCGTTGGATCTGAAGCGCGATCAAACAGCTGAGAATGCAGGCGGATGAGGCAAGGGAAAGCGGGCCGCGTGGCGCAACCAGAGGGCGCCACGTGGCCTGCTTTGAGTGGCTGGAAGAAGATACACGTGTAAAGAGAAGAGGGGGCCGAATTTGGAAAAACTCAAAACATGAAAGTTGTAGATCTCGATGAGATCTACAAGTTTCATGTTGACCAAAGACGGATATGAGGTCAAATATGATACATAAATACAAAGATACAATTATACACCTATGTAGTATACAAAGTGGCCCCGAAAACCCAAATTTCCCATACAAGCTCCAAATTCAATGAAATTAGTCTCATTTTAAAGGTATTTTAATGTGTAGTATTCTAAGAGTAAGTAGACCTAATTCGGAGTTTGTATGAGGGCTTTATGTGTATTTTAGTGTACAGGGGTTCTCAGGCTTTATTGGCTATTTTACAAAGGGGATTTTTGGCATTCTTCCCTATATTATCAACTAAGGAGTACATATTATAAGGAAGAGGTTATTTTAGTGAGTGGATATTTTACAAGGGATTTTGGCTTCTTATTTGAATGCAAATGGACTGCTAAAATGAATGTATTATGTATGTATGAATGAATGCTATTTATGCATTATAAAGGGAAATATGCCTCTATTTACTCGGGAACAAGGCTCTATTTTTGACTTTTGAAGTGATGAATCACAGATTCATCAGGAGTACGTGCGTCTGTGGAGAAATTGCATCTTGCCCCCTGCATTCTAGGTAATTACACAATAGTCCTTATCAACATATTTTATTTTTAGCAATTTTAATTCCTATATTGCATTTTATACCCCTGTCTTTGCACGCATATTTAGGCATTCATCTTAATTCATTTTTGAGTTTTAAAAATTGCATTGTGTAGCTTACATTGTCCTACTTATTATGTGACACGTGTCATATTTTTGTAATATCAGTGGAATTTCTTATTAATTAATTGGTTCATTTTCGTCATATTTTACCCAATTTCACCTTTTAATTAATAGTTATTTCTCTGTGACTCCAAAAATTCCTAAAAAATCACATTAGATCTAAAATATTTGGCTTCACTTTGCATAAAAATTTCATCCTAATTGCACGCATTTTGAGGCCTAAATAATTCATTTGGTGAATTCCTTAATTTATTTTTAGTAGGTTCATTTCACATCAAAATTAAGATCTGATAATTTTCCTCGATTCCTCATCTTTAGATCTATCCAGGATAATTTTTATTCCTAAAAATATTGTGATTTGATTTTTATTAAAATTAAATTAGTCAAAATCATCCTGTATTCATTTTTAATTCACAGTTAATTCATTTAGTGTCAGAAAATTCCAAAAAAATTAGGGTAGCTTAATTACATCATATTTCATCATCTGGCCACATTTCATTATTTTTGGACTTCATTTGAACACTTATCTGATTTAACTTTTAAACTGGCTTAATTTTGCATGTGTTTTGCATAAAAAAATCGAAAAAGACCAAAAATATTCCCTCTAAAAATCGAACATTGGAAATTTGCTAAAAATTCACCTAAGGAGACAGCTGCCTCCCTGAGTTCGACCTTGGACTCCCAAGTAAAAAAAGTTGCCACTCGAAATTAAGTTGTAAAACAAAAATTAAAAGTGGTTTTTGATCTGCTCTCATTATCCGACTGCAATGAATATTAGTAATTAATTTGAACATTAATTTGCTCGAATTAACAAGGGTAGTGGGAGACAGTTATCAAAATGGCGTCGTTGTCGGGGACACAGCTCATTTCTTATATTATTTGGAATTTTGTTTATTTAATTAAGTATTTCATTTTATAGGTCAACTTGTTCATTTATGTTGCATTTGTCTTGCATTATAAAATTTTCTTTTTTATCGATCTCTAATCATTGTTTTTGTGGCAGGGTCCTTGATGATTCAAGGAGGCGAGGAGCAGGAGCTACCCGCTGCGAGGAGCCGCAGAAGCAAGCTTGGAGCACGTCGAGAAGAAATTAAAAAAATGTGTCAGTTTTGCATCTCATTTTATTTTGTAATAATCGTCTTTACAGCGATCTTCGATCGAAGGCCCGCGGTTGTAAAAGAACGAATATATGTGGTTGTGTGGGGATCGTCCCCACTTGAGTGTCGACCTAGGACCAGGCATGCGACTCTTCGAGCTTAGTTTCAAATTCACATTTTTATGTGCTTGCTCGTAGGTAGGACACACCTTAATTCAAGACACACGTAGTTTCGCTTCACTTAGCCAATTTAAAAGATATTTTCTCCTCGCTAATAGAAGCATAATAGGTGCGGCTTTTATCGACTTGCATACATTTTGATTTTGGTTTTCAAAACGGCCCAAGTTTTTCACGGATTTTTGCCAAGTCACTGCATGATTTCTCGCTTAGCCTAGATCGCGGTTTTTATCGAATACATGGTTTTTCTCGATTTCACTTTCCTAGCTTGATCACCTAGGTTAAACGGAATATGGGAATGAACGGTAGACGATGACTGCTTGATTTTGTGCTTACCATTAATCAGTGACAACCTTAAATAAAAACCGGGACTGTTAATTGCAAGTCAACCTAAAATGGAGTAAAATTTTGGTTTTGGGAGAGCAACACCCTCATACGCATTGATTTTCACTTAACATTTTTTCTCTGCGTAAAATCTAATGTTTTATCACCAATAAAATCGACAAGATAATAAACCAACCTCGGTTGGTTTCATGTGTGAGTTGGTGAAATTAAAGGGTGTTGCTTGCTTGGTTAAGCCATGTTTGATTCGACACACTCCCCAGAGCCGTAAGCACTCCATTCATCTCCGCAGATTCATCTGCTCACTTGTATATCCATCCATCTTCTTCGTTCACCTTGGGTCCCTCCCAACATCGAATCTCCATCTTTATACTTAGGCTAATCTCAGCCTAAGTATAGGGGGGACCCGAGTCCCTGTGATTTCTCTACTCATCTTTCCTTGCCTTTATACTTAGGTTATTTCTAACCTAAGTATAAGGAGAGCCCTCCTTGGTTCCCGTATACTTCTCTATACTTAAATGGACCTATGGACTTGTATCATCTAGTGCTATGAGGACATAGCAAAGTTTAAGGATAGGGGGTATACCGTATATACAATATACTTACTTTAGCTATAATCTGAAAATTTTGAAAAATTTAAAACTTTTTGGCTAAAGTAAAATTCTTTGAACTAAGAGGACTCAAATGTTTTCACGGCTTTTCTATACTATGTTACACTATTTTGATAAAAATATTTTCAAAAATGATTTGAAAAATGAGATTTTGAAAATTTTTATTTGTGTGACATGGTTTTGAAAATTTTCTCTCTTTTCAAGGAAAGTTGAGTTTAACCATTGTTTTAACTTTTAAATTAAAATCCACAAAAATGAGAAAAATCCAAAAATCCTTTAGGAGTCATTAGTGACTACTAAGCCCAATTAAGTAGCCGTGTTCGGTGAGGGTTCGCCCTTAGTAGAGTGGATGGTTTAAAGGACATCGCGTAAGGCTCCGTCCTTAAGCAACGGGCTCTGGCCTGTACTTACATCCATACTGGTTGAATGCAGATGCATCTACTCAATCGAGTTTAGGCAGTCCTAATATCTCTTGAAGTTTCAAAAAAAATGAATGAAGGAGTTGGATTAATCCTCTACTTTTACACTTCCACCCAGGATCTGAAATGATCAAGGAAACTTAGTTTTATGAGGTCTTTGAGATTTTAGGTTAACCAGCCTTAGTCATCAGGGTCATGGACTTAATCATCCACATTCCCCTAGGTTTCTAGATTTGCATGCTATATTCCATGCTTAGTCTTAGACATAAAGAATATGATCAGCACATCACATGCACGACTGCGGTTTTTGATGAGATGAGTTGATTTTTCACCTGAGGGATTGGGATGAGGAAGTCGAGTTTGGATTTGATCTAATGATGCTCGAGGATGGGATAAAATCTTTGAAGGCTTCAGGAAACCTGAGTGTCAGCAAATATTAGCCAGTATGAGAACTTGGTTCTTATACTAATCTCTTGATATTGACCTAAGTGCCAGGGTGTGAATAAAGAAAAAAATGTTGATCAGTGTGCGCCAACTCTTGGTAAAAACAGTGGAGCTAGTCACAAATTATACAAGTCAATGAAATTCCAAAGAAAAGCTCTCATTCCACAAAGTTACATATCAAAGAGCTTCCACCGAAGGCGAGCGCTCCCAAACTTTTCAAAGTGTCCACTTGGACCACCGCTATTAGGACCAGGAGTCGGGCTTGCACCAAAAAAGGGCTCTGCATCGTACATGCTACATGTCTGGGTGTCGAAGGTACGATAGGTACTCAAAAGAGACACACCCCGATGTACTCCTAGGAAAACAAGTGCAGACAGCTCCAACTTCTCTTGATGGACGCACTGATCAACACCAAAAAAATGTGTTGCGTAATAAAGGCACTAGAGAGAATCCTTGTTCCAATGAGAGGGAGAGAAGAAATGACACAATCCCATGCCCTCCATCACTGGCCTTCCATCTACATTTTCTAAGTCTAACAACTAAAGAGACGGTGGACTGGATGCAAGATTCGATTTATTCCCTAGTGTTGAGGATTGGGTCCTTAGGAGAATTTCTTAGACCAAGACTTTGGTGGCAATTTGACTCTACTCTCGGAATTGCAGTCAACACTAAATGTCATATCTTTAGATTATACATACATCAGAGAGAGTCTGGGAAATTAGAGGAATTGGGTGCCTCTTGGTTAAGGCTGGGTTGAACTCTAGGATTTTGGACCTCTAAAAGTTGAGTAGACTTGATCTGATCGGATCCTGTACTCACATGCAAAAGGGGGTTAATCCAGCTCATTCATTGTCTTTGATGCTCGAGGACGAGCATAGTTTAAGTATAGGGGGGTGATGAAACCCAATTTCATCATCATAATTTCCGATTATTAACCCCCTTGCTTAAACATGTGTCAATAAAACCCAGTTGAAGTCCTGTAATTATCAGAGTCCCTACTAAATTAAAAACCACAAAAAATCACAAAATTAAAAAAACCGTGGTATTTTTAGCCTTAAAAATACCCCTAAAAATATTTTGTGTCTTCAGGTGATCTCAGCTCCAGTTTTGGTCAACATGAAACTTATATATCTCATCAAGATCTACAACTTTCATGTTTTGAATTTTCTCAAATTCGGCCATTATCACCCTCAAAAATCAATTTTCTTCTGCAATAATCTGATTGGGCCACGTGGCCCGTTCTGGGAGAGCCACGTGGCCGCTTATCCTTGCTTCAGCCGCCCGCAACTCTGGCCGTTGGATTTCTCTTTGAATCCAACAGCCCAGCTCTTGCCACGCCCACTCTTTTCCTCAACCGTTAGATCTCTCCCAGGGCTTCATCACCGCCATTCAATTCCGCCTTATTCTCCTTTCGCCACGTGGCGCCTCTTTGCGCTACTCGATCGTGCCCATGCCTTTCCATCACAGCCGCTTATTCCTATCTCGCACCTCAGCCCTTCGATCAGCGCCTTCTTCACATCCAAGCCGTTTGCCAGCGCTCACTCCAGAGCACGACACGTGGCGCATTCATCTGCCTTTGATCACATCGAATCGGATCTAATCGCACCCGTTGCTTCGCGCCCAAACGTCCGCCATTGGATCTCCAGATCCAATGGATGCGCGTCATTGTCAACTTCACGTCGGCCCTATCTGTCCACGATCTCCATCTTCGAGCATGCGCTCGCCCTTCCATATTTCCCCGCGTCTCCAGTCGACCTCTCCCATCGCCAACTCCCCCACGACGTTCCCCCATCTTCCTTCTTCCTCGCGCATCATCCCACGAACCCCGTCGTCCTCCCACTCTCTCCACGTTCCTCATGCAAACCTATGCTGCCACAACATGGACCGCCGAGTCTCACCTTTAAAATCGACACCTCCTCCTCCTGGAACCTTCGTCCACCTTTACGCGGGAGGAGGCCCAGCCCTCCTCCGCCTCTCTGTGACAGAGAGGGGCGAATGGATTGAGCGACGACGACTTCCCTCCCCGGTGAGACCCTCCGCCAATCGCGGCAGTGATGCGGCGCCTTCAAGCCTGCTCGAGCTGCACCGACCGGCTGACGGTGTTCAGCGAAGACCCGGGGCTCAAATCGAGCCCCATCCCAAGCCTTCGTCCGCCATAGTTGACCAGGTAAGCCCCTTCTTCGTCTCTTTTATTTTTCTTTATTTTTTCCTAATTATCTAGGTCGTTCTCTTCCTTCTCGATCTCCATAGTCACCCTCCCGTGCTCCGCCGCACATCCTCCTTCCACGTGCATCGCTCTGACCATCTTCTCCTTCCTCCAGACCCTAGATTACTGTCGACCCATCTCCTCCGCCACCCACGACGGAGGAGCTCCGAGCTCCCACATTCTTCATCCATTGAGCTCTCCACTTCATTCACGCACACACGATTTTGCTTCGGCTATGTGTACTTACGATGCAGGTTACTAAACCTTCAATAGACAGAAGTCTCGTCGGAGGACTTTGGCTGAACCTCGTTTCCATCACCGGAGCGACGATACGAAGGATTGAGCATCGTCGTTACTCGCTCAGCTCCGGGGCTTCACCGACAACCTTTTAGGAGCATCAGGCGAGCGTCATTGACACCGGAGAGAAGCGACGGAGTTTTGGCTTCTCCGCCGGAGCTCTGATCGCTCTGCCTGCCGTAGCCAAGGACGAAGATACAGTTGTCGTTGGATGCTCCTCTACGAAGCACATCCGACGGCAAGGGAGAGCCCACGTCATCGACTAGAGCCACATCCAGGAGCCGTCCGATCTTCGTAATCGTATGGCTTGCGATCTGCCACGTGGCGTAACCAAAGCTGCACCGAGCCTTCGCATCCGAACCTATAGGCTTGGAGGTGCCAAGCCTAATCTAAGCCTCCTAAGACTCCAAGCCTAGCGGTTCGTGACTTCTGAGCCAACCCGAAGCATCTCCTAGCCTCTGTTGGGCCTGAGTTTTCCATGAGCCTGGATTGCACGTGCTTAGCACGTGCTATCTGGGTAATTTGCACAGAGGCTCGCGTTCTTCTCCAATATTGCAATCAGGTCCTGGATCACGTGCAGCATCACGCGCGCCTGGGTTATTTACATTTAGACCCTCGCGGGTTTTAATAATTGCAGATATGACCCCGCGCGTGTAGAACTTTTACAAGGGAGGCCTCGATATTTATTTTAATTTCACTTTAGTCCTTCCCAGGGACTTCTTTGTATTTATCTTTTCATGTTTCTTTTCAGTTATGCCCTTGCTTTCTTTCTTGCATATCTTGAGCTTCGTATTTCCGTTTCAGTTGATTTCAGTTTCATTTTGAAGCTTGTTTGACGTACTTTTTAATGGCATATTTGTTCTCCTGTTTTGACACTATGATCGCAATGTATTTCTTTAAACACCTCAAGTGTCTTTTATG
The DNA here is from genome assembly GCA_037367405.1 of Ottelia alismoides. NCBI lineage: Eukaryota > Viridiplantae > Streptophyta > Magnoliopsida > Alismatales > Hydrocharitaceae > Ottelia > Ottelia alismoides. Next base: position 807,383 of record JAZKJV010000268.1, read on the forward strand.
TCTTATTGGCAAACCTTACAGTAAATGTCAAATGAGTTACTGCTTGATTTAAGTTGGAAATTAACTAATGGTTTAAGTCGCTCATGATTTTTAATTAAGGGCATGTTTGCTTTGCACTTTCATAGCATTCATTTGCATGATGAAAATAAAAATATAAAAAATGCATGTTTACTTTTATTTTAATGCATTGTTATGTCTTCTTGCATACTTTGATCTATTGAATCTCAATTCAACACTTAGTTAAATAGATGAAAATCTGGATAGTTAGAGAAGGCTCGCGTCCCTGAGTTCGACCTTGGTATCTTGCCAAGTAAAAAAATTACGACCATCTCATTTTGATTGATAAATTTAAATCAGATGGCCTTTGATGAGCCCATCTCAGCCCGACTACGATGACAATTTCAAGTGCTAATTCAGCACTATTAAAGCGCCGAGTCTCTACCTGAGGAGAACTGGAGGAAGAAGAGGAGCAGCACCACCATCACCACCACCGGCAGAAGAATAGGACTTCTGGGTCCTCGAAGCAGCAAACCCACATCAGTAGTGAGTCCGACGAAACTGATGAAGAGCGCGCACCTCCATCTGAGGAGGACCGTCCATAAGAAGCGGAAGATGCATCACCGGTTTCACCACAGCATGTTTCTTTTAGTCCTAGTCAGAGTCCGAGTTTGTTTAAGAGTCCGAGTCGTGTACAGAACTCAGTTCCAGTTTTCAATGAAAACAATTCAGTTTCAGAACATGAGTTAGAGTCAATAATCCCTTTCCCCCGAGCTCTTACGGGTGGAAAGAAGAAATTCAAAAAAATCCAAAAAGATGACCCTGAGATGGCAGAGTTCTGCAACAAATATATCAAGGTCACAATCCCCTTTGACAAGTATATGGAAATGACTCCTGCATTTCAGAAATACCTTAAGGTGAGATGCACACCTACTAGGGTTAGCAGGAAGACCAAAAGTTGTGTTGAGAAACACGTTCTGTTAGTAGCCACGACTTGTGCAATAAAGAACTCGTTTCCAAGGAAACGAAGAGACATGGGTGCACATTATGTGGTGAGTTATGTCGATGACATTGTGTTTGCACGCACTCTCCTAGACAACGGATCCTCAATTAATTTAATGCCTACAGCCCTTTATGAACGGCTTAATCTTGGACCTCTTAGGAAATCTAGAGCCCTCCTGCAGTTCATTGATAAATCAACTAAGAGGTCCCAAGGATTGAGGAATGTTGTAATCAAAGTCGAGGGTCAAGAATACATGGTGGACTTCACTGTCCTCGACATGAAAACCCCTCGTAATTGGAGAGATTCCCAGATCATCTTAGGCAGGCCCTTCCTCAGGACAACGGGGGCCTTGTTTGATTATAAGATCGGGAAGATTCAGTTCCAAACTCCAGGCGGAGATGAGGAGCTAGAGATGAAGCAAACCAGATGGCAGAGACCGAATTCCGAGTCCAGCATCGAGTACTCTTCGTCTGAAGCAGACCGTGACCATGTAGACACAGTTGGGCCATGGAGACAGAACCCAGCCAGCATCGATGAGTCCCTCCCCTCTGGAGATGATCCAGTGCATGAGTCAGTTTGCGAGATCCTTCGAGATGAGTACAGTTCAGAACCTGCATCCCCCTACATCTTCGATGACTTAGAAGCCCAGTTGGTCTTGTCAGTCCTTCCCTCTTTAGGACAATCAGAAGATGAGGATGACGAGTCGGACGAGGCTTTCACCGATTGCATGGAGACCTTTGACGATCCGACTCCAGAGCCAAATAATTTGGTGGCAGCAGTAACAGAGAAAGATCCAGCCACTTCCAACACTGAGCCAGATTCAATTGAGCCAGATTTCCTAGATGATCACACCTTACCTGAGCTCAAACCTTTACCCACAACTCTGAAATATGCCTTCCCTGCGGGTCAAGAGAAGAAATATCCGGTCATCATCTGTTCGCGATTGACTGAGGAGTAGGAATCTCGCTTGCTAGAGATCCTGGAGAAAAATTGCAAGGCAATAGGCTGGAGCATTTCCGATCTCCACGGGATAAATCCCGCTCTGTGTTCACACCATATCTACTTGGAGAATGAAGCCAAACCCTCTCGTGAATTCCAATGCCGTTTGAATCCAAATTTGCGAGAGGTAGTGAAGAAGGAGATAGAGAAATGATGCAACACGGGTTTTATTTATCCCATCTCCGACTCAAAATGGGTGGCCCCGATCCATGTTATCCCGAAAAAGTCGGGAATTCAGACGACTACCAACGAGGATGGAGAGAAGATTGTGACACGAGCGCCCACGTCGTGGCGCATCTGTGTGGATTACATACGCTTGAATGCCGCGACGAAGAAGGATCATTTCCCCCTACCATTCATTGATCAGATTCTAGAGAGACTAGCGGGGAAATAATTCTTCCGTTTCTTAGATGGGTTCTCGGGCTACAATCAAGTAGCCATAGCTCCATAGGATCAGGAAAAGACCACGTTCACATGCCCCTTTGGTACCTATGCTTTCAGGTGCATTCCCTTTGGGTTATGCAATGCTCCAGGTACTTTTCAAAGGTGCATGATTGTTGTATTCGCCAAAATGGTCAGTGAATTCCTGGAAGTCTTCATGGACGACTTCTTGGTCCACGGCGGTTCCTTCGATTCCTATCTTAGGAATCTGGATTGAGTCCTCAAACGATGTTGTGAGGTTAATCTGGTACTCTCCTGAGAGAAAAGTCACTTCATGGTGACGGAGGGCATTGTGTAGGGGTATGTCATCTCCAAGAGAGGAATGGAGGTTGACCCTGCCAAGGTGGATGTGATCAGACAACTTCAGCCACCAACAACGTCAAGCAGTTGCGGTCGTTCCTCGGGCATGTTGGATTTTATCGGAGATTCATTAAGGATTTTTCTAAGATTGCCCGACCACTAACTGAGCTTTTAAGCAAAGACATGGAGTTTGTTGTTGATCACAAATGTCTTGAGGCCTTTAATCTATTGCAAGGAATGATCATGGACGCACCTATCCTACAAGCCCCAGATTGGTCTCTACCTTTTGAGATCATGACGGATGCCTCAGATTTTGCTGTTGGGGCTGTGTTAGGACAGAGAAGGGATGATGTCCCGTTTGCCATACACTACGCAAGCAAAGTTCTTGATACCACTCAGCGTAACTATACAATTACGGAAAAGGAGATGCTTGCGGTAGTGTTTGCCTTGAACAAGTTCAGACCTCATTTAATTGGATCCAATGTTATCGTGTTCACTGACCATACTGCGCTACGATATTTTATGGAGAAGAAGGATGCGAAGGCGCATCTTCTTCGGTGGATTTTACTTACCCAGAAATTTGATTTGGATATTCGTAATAAACCTGGAAAGAAGAATGTAGTAGCCGATCATCTCTCTTGTCTCGAAGATCTTAATACTTCCGAGGATTCACCTATTCAAGACTCCTTCCCTGATGAGTCGATTTTTGTTGTCGACTCACTCCCATGGTATGCCAACATCTGAATTATCTTGTCTCCAAGAAGGTTCCTGAGGGTTGGCCCAAGAGCCACATCGACCGACTTAAGTCGGATGCGAGACACTACCATTGGGAGGATCCGATCCTTTTCTTCGAAGGACCGGATTGTGTCTGGAGACGGTGTATTCCTCAGGAGGAATACCAGAGTGTCCTTTCTTTATGCCACAGCTTGGAGGCAGGAGCACACCACTCTAGGAAGAGGACCGCATGGAAGGTACTTCAGTGTGGCTTTTACTGGCCGACTTTGTTTCGCGATGCTATTACCTTTGCGAAGTCATGTCTAGTATGCCAGAGAATGGGAGGAACCGTTGGTCCCAAGGATGAGATGCTGATGAATACCCATTCATCACTCTTTATTATTATATTTTAGCTACAAAAACCTTTGCAAATACATGTATATTCTTGTAAATACAAATAATTACCAAAGTGCATGCATTGTATAAAGTTTAATAATTAGCATGTTTTTGTGCAAAAATAAAAGAATAAAGAGACAAAAGAAAAAGAGGGAGATATTTAGAATGAATATTGAGCGACCTAATCCCAAGGGAGGGCTCAGCATGGGCCTGACCGCATAAATGCCCAAGTAGAAAGAGATAAGGAAGCTCATGTGTACATATACATGTAATTAAATAAAAAATATATATTTTCCTCTAAAAAATAAAAATGGATCATATTTATTTGTAAATATTTGTATATATTTGTAAATATTTGTAAATATTAAATTAAAATAAAAATGAGAAAAACAAAACAAAATTAAAAACAAGTGAAAATACCCCTCATTATTGTACATAAGCCATGTACATAAAATCACTTATGTATTTATTTCACCTTGTAAATAAATCAATAAAATTCCATAAAAATATGTACATACTCCCTTATTTCATAATGTATATAAATAAAATAAAAAAATCACAAAAATAAAATAAAAAAAGAAATAAAAATAAAAATCGAAGCCACCTTGTATAAATATCATACATGGATATAAATAAAACTATTTATTTCAACCATGTACATAACTAATAAAAATACCATATTATTCCAAATTTTATCCTATAAATTAATAAAATATAAAATTGGGATAATTTGTATAAAAGAAACAATTAAGAATTCAAAATTAAAAATACATATGTATATACATGTATATAATAATAATATTTTGTAAATACCTAAATTATATTTCAAAAAAATAAATAAAAATCATAAAAAATAGTTTGAAAATAAATAAACATTTTTCATGTTTTAAGTTTTTCAAAATTAATTAATTTATTATTTTTTATTGAATTATCAAGTATTTAATAAAATCTGAATTTCCATTGGTCCACGGGGGATTGTTGACCCTCGGTCAACTTCCCCCTTGGACCACTGAACCCCGGATCCGAGCCCGCGACCCGATTTCTCGACATTTTCTACACTCGATGCGATCACTAAATCCGTTAACCCCGGGTCCTAATCCGACCTTGATCAATCCTGATCCACGCCCGGGTGGATTTTGGGGATCCGCGCTTCGAGCGTCTCGCACGACTCCTAGATAGCCGGACCCCAAGGCATATATAGTCCAAGCTCCGCCTCCATTTTCTCGCATCTTTGGCTCATCTCTCTTCACCCTAGGACCTCCATAGCCTTCGTAGGAGTGACAGCTTGCGTTCGGTTGTGTCGCAGCGAGGAGGGAGCGACCGGGCCACTGATCCGGCGTCTTTGCGCCGCCGTGCGCCGCCCAGAGGTGGTGCTCGAGCCTCGGGCATCGACGGACCTTGAGACTAGGACCTAGAGCTTCCCCGGCTCTTCCCCAGTCGACCTCGACCAGTAGGTAGTTCCCGTTCTTCCTTTATTTCTCTAATTTAACTTTTCACCCAAATCGCCCCGTCGCCGACGAGCCCCGATTCCTACCACCCTAGCTCACCTTTCGACCATCGGAGTCATCCATCATCTCCGCCTTTCCCCCACGCACCTTCTCCGCCAACCATTCAACCCAGTTCGCAAAGGAACTAGGAATGGGGCTCCACCGCCGTCGCTTCGCCGGAGCCCCTTCGTCCCGACGCACAGATCACCTCCACCACCCCTAACAGGGTCGAGGTACTTTACCCTCGACCCAGGAGTATGTTGCCTTGTTTTGAAGGTCCAAACGAGTCCACCTGAGGGCTCTACCTTCTGGAGCAGCAGCTCCTCCTCCGCCGACGTCGCCTGAGCTCTCTGGAGATCCGTTGTGTCATCGGAGGGGACCATTAGACGCGGGGGGCCCAGACGCATCTGCTCCGATCTTCAGCAGCCCCCGAGGAGCTCCCCTGCATGCACACGAGCCCGGCGAAACTCGCCGGCGTCGAGTTCGTTGAGCATCCTCCGCAGTCGTCCGATCGTCCTCCAGCTCCAGATTAGATCAGATCCGTTCGTTTGAGGAGCTGCCATCACCGTCAGATCTTTGGAGGCTTGATCGTGACCGTCGACTCAGCGAGGCTTAGCCACAGCGCTCCATAGCCGTCCGATTCCCCACGTGGCACGTCCTCCACCGTCGATCAGAGCGAGGGTTAACTAGAGGAGGCGCCCACTACTCCCAGCCGACCGATCAGCCACGTGGCGCCACTCCAGCCATCGGATTTAATAAAGGGTAAATATCTCTTAGGCCCTTAGATTTTTAGTTGTTAATCTTTAGTCCTGTAAATATTTTAGAACTTTTATTTTAGTTTGGTAATTTGCATAGAGGACCCTGTCATTTCTTGTATTTGCACTTATACCCCTATATGTAGTGGTGCGCGTGCTTCGACACTTGATTTTGAGGGTTATTTGCATGTATGGGCCTTATATTCTTGGGTGTTAATGAATGAAATTATGTTTTTTGATATTTGCAAAAATTCCCCTATGAGTGTTGTATTTGTGCATGTGCTTTATTTCGTTGGCTTTTTATACTTTTGCCCCTGGACTTTTAGTACGTGTTACTAAATAGTCCAGGGACTTAAGTTTATTGCAATTAGGTCCCTGAGTGCCCAGGTCACGCGTTTGATGTGTGAGTTCTTGGAGAAATTGCATCGGGCCCCCTGGAACTTATCTTAATTGCGTACAGGTCCCTATGCACTGTACCCTTGTGTTTAATTTTAATAAAATAGCAAACCTACTCCAAATTTGATGAAAATAGGATACATTGCTCCTGCCATGGTGTAAAATTTTCAATAATTTTTGGAGACATTTCTAAGAACTTTGATATTTTTAAAAATTTAAAAACAAGCATTTTTGTTACTGTCTAGCTCTAAAATTTAAAAAAAAATATTAAAATACCTTTAAAAATTACAAAAAAATTAGATATGTTTGCTTCTGTGTTGTTTGGTTTTCTGACCAATTTTGGTCATTTTTAGATTTATAAAACCCATAAAAATTGAAAAACACTAAAAACCCCCATAAAAATTCTAATAAATAATTGAAAAATCAAAAATTAATAATTCCAGTGCCTAACTTTTCCATGTATTTTCTAATTTACAGGAAAATTACCTTCAGATCTTGATAGGGTCATTTTGCATTTTAATTTGGCCCTCCAATTCTGACTGGACAGCAGCACTCTTTTCTTGTCTTGTTTTATTTTTATAAAATCCCCTAAAAATCAGAAAAACTCCAAAAATTAACTAAAAACATAGAAAAAAAATAAAAAACATAAAAACATTTTTGTTCGATTTTTTTGAGCTTATTTGAGTAGTTGAATAATTGTGTGAAGTTGCTTGTATCCTTGATTTTATTATTTTCTTCATTATCTAAAAATCCAAAAAAATATAAAAATACTAAAAATCCACCAAAAATATATGTCTTTTATTTTTTACTATTTTTGACTACTTCGTAGGCCGCAAGGCCATCACGTGCTCCCTGAGTTCGACCCTGGTCGCTATACCTGGTTAATCTAATAGCCAGGGCCACTATTGATTTTATTCGATTTTTATCTCTGTTTGGTGGTCTGATCCTTAACTTTTCTTGTTGAGCTGAGTTTTCGAGTGACTAAGGTCACAACGACCTTCGCTAGATTTTATTCACCTTAGTTCATTCGTGAATTTTGCGCTCATCAGAATGGCGCTGTTGCCGGGGAGCACGGCTTAGTAGTCGTAGTTGATTTTTTTCTTTTCCGCGATTTTCTTTTCGCAGCTTTTTGTATAGATTTTTGTATATATATCTGACTTGTTTATATAATAATCTGGTTTGTGACACTCCGTTTGTTTTCTTGCGAGGGCCCGAGGACCGAGACGGCTTTCTTCGGAAGCCGAGCAACCGCGGGAGTCGGAGGCGGTTCTCTTCTCTACAGAGCCGCAGGAGGACGCGAGGAGCGAGCTTTACTGCCTTTTCCGGTTTCTCGCGGATTTTTGAGCCCCTAGCGGTAGGATTTTCTGCTTGACTGTGACGTAATAATTAGGATCCAAATACCCTAATATATCTGCATGTACCTATAGATCGGTAATTGGACCAAAAATAAAAAAATAAATAAATTAGTTGATTCACTACCTTCGAGCCTACGCTCTGCGAGCCCACCCCGTCAAGCGCTACTCCTGAACTCGACCTGTCGAGAAGAGGAGGGGTGGGTCTAGACCGGACTCTCTGGATTGGAGGCTGGTGGTCAGCTAGTGGTTCTTTCGAGTAGCACTGCTGTTTAGGGACTCGGTTTTCCGCCTGCACCATTTAGGTAGTTTATTTTCTGTCTTTCAATTCTGTGTGGATCATCTTGCATGTATACTGTTGGAGTCAGGTACGCTTTTCTTACTCTGCATGCATCATTGATTTCATCGCGCATCGACTTTTTCATCTTCTCCCCATGTTTTGGACTTAATAACCAGGAGAACCGAAAAATTCGTTAGGAGATTTGTTTGATAAATGAAAAATACTTAAAAAAAGAAAAATAATAAAATTTGGGACTGCTAACACTATCGACCCTAAAAGACACCTCACTTAAAAATTGTCTTGGGGAGAGCAACCCCCTCATTGTCTGGTTCGTTTACGCGAGAGAGTGACCCCACACACTAGGTAGAGCCTTCCGATATTCTTCTCGACTGATTACCGGCTATTTCTGTACGGGACAGTCGGTTGGGAAAATATCGGGTAACCCAACAGGTCACGTAATCGCTCTGCTATCCTGACTGATCACCAAAATAAAATTGACAAGAATTGACCGAGCCTTTACGGTCTTCAGCTCGCGTTGCGTTGGTGAATCAGGGGTTTGCTTGTGATCATATTTGTTACCGGATCTCATTCGCACTACTCGCCAGATCATGATGATGGGCAGGAGGTCTCTTAGGCAGCATCTGGCTGCACCGCTTTTTAGCACTCCAGCCCACTCATCTAGGTCGGTCCACAGGAGCTCAGATCCGCTCTCCGAACCCGAGTACGACTCCGCCCTGTTCCCCCTCGACCCTCCTTCTTCTGAGACTGAGATACCAGTGCCAGAGGAGAGACAGACAGATGATTTATCGGCACCTGAGTTTGGATGCTTTGATTTTGTAGAGACTATGGCCGGCAGTAGTGATGATCACACCAGATGTTCGCAGCAGGAGCATTTTGTCTTGGACCAGGGTGCGATCAACTCCACCCTGATCGCCTCCCTAGACTCAGTGCAGCAACAGTTGAGGGATCAGGGAGGCGGCAGCCGCCGCAGCAGCAGCAGGAGCAGGACCTCCGAGACTGATGCGGGAAAATCACAACCCCGGATCGACTTTGACACACCGTTGGGTGGTACTACCAGCAATCGTGGGGGACTTCAAGTCCCCCCCGAACACACTTCAGCTTCTACTCCGGTTTCATGGGCTGGCTACTGAGGAGCCACATCTCCACCTTCAGGAGTTCGAGATGATTTGCAGCACTGTCCACGATCGTCAAGTGGACCAGGATACCATACGGATGATTTCCTTCCCCTTCTCCTTAGCAAATAGAGCAGCCACCTGGCTGAAGTACTTGGGGAAGTTCGTCTACACCTGGGAGCAGCTCCGCACCGAGTACTTGCATAAGTATTATCCACTCGGGCGGACGAACGCCGCTAGAGCCCTGATCAGCAACTTCTCCATGCTCCCCAATGAGAAGTTTCACGAGGCATGGGAGAGGTTTCGAGAGCTGACTGACAGATGCCCGCACCATGACATTTCCAAGTCGAACCTTGTTCAGAGCTTTTTCAGCGGGCTGACACCAGAGCTTCAAGGCTTGGTGAATGCTTCTTTTGGCGGGTCTTACTTCGCCAAGGATCACGATCAGGTCTGGGCCATCTACGAGGAGATGGCTGAGAACTACATGGTGATGTCTCAGACCCGATTGTACACTCAGGACAGACCCCAGCAGCCACAGACCGTGCAGTACCAGAGGAGAGCACGGGTCGACGCCGGTCCATCCAGTTCATCAGCGGTAGCCGTAGCACAGGCCGAGTCCACAGCCGTAGACATGGGGATCATCAGCGAGAAACTGGACCGGATGGAGATTATTTAGAAGAAGCAGTGCCAGCGCATCACGCAGATGGAGCAGATGGCACAGACTCTGAGTGACCTGAAGACACAGCTCATGTCTCCAGGAGGCACAGACGGCTTCACAGCCTCGTCTTCAGGCACGAGGCGATCCGAGTAGCAGCCGCAGCTCGTCCCAGCGCTCCAGCTCCCACCAGCAGCCTAGACAGGTCCATCTTGTACAGGCGGAGCCGTACCAGCAGCCGCAGCTCACCTACCATGCACCACCATCCATTGACACTCAGATGTTGGTATACTAGCCGGATCAGCCTCTGACAGTACTCCCGCCAGACCCTTACGATTCAGAGCCGTTGATGGATGTCAACGGGATTTGGTACGACCGCCCCCAGCCCGGTATCCGACGAGACCATCCCGGATTTTGTTGGGCGGTCGGAGGTGCCCAGCCCCAGCAGCAGCCGTCAGGACAGGGTGGCCAGTACAGCCATCAGAGAGATCACCACCAGCAACAGCCCCCAGTGTACTCACCACAGCAGCAGCAGCAGTCACAGCAGTATGGTCCTTGTCCCTACAAGCAGGGACAGTCTTGGAGGCGTGAGCAGCCTCATCAGCAGCAGCAGTACCCCTCTCACCCACAGCAGCACCAGCAGCAGCAGCCTCACTACCAGAGAGGCTACCCGTCAGGTTCTCATGGGCCATCCTATGAGAACCCCGCCTTGGATGACATAGCCCGCCTTCTTACAGATCAGCAGGCTACCTTTCGACGGGAGATGGATGAGTTCCGCCAGGAGATGCGAGACATCGTGAGAGGGAAGGCCGCCATCCCTGCCCAGATAAAGCCCAACCCGAACAACCTGAAGAGGAAATCTGAGCAGGTAGTTTGTACTGAGTATGCCACTCTGAGTAATACTTTTGGTGATATGTCTGCATATCTTTTTTATACTGATTTTGTCACACTTAGGAGCGGTAGGATGCCAGCAGGCGGTGCCTCGTCTGAGCTACACCACGAGGACACTTCCAGAGCACCAGACGAAGAGGAGAGCGGTACTGAGGCCGCTAGAGATGATGACGGTGGTACTGATGCCACCACGGATGCTGATTCCACCGGCGGTACTGAGGCCGTCATTTCACCAGTTGGAGGAGGTGGTACTGAGGCCACCCATGTTGCCGATCCAGAGCGGGGTACTGAGGCCGCGAGTCTTCCAGCCGATGGTGGTGCTGATGCCACCAGTTCTTCGGAGATTCCTGTTGTTTTTCCTGTTACTGATGTATCTCGGAACACTTCTGTGAATAAAGGAAAGGGTTTGTTTTCTTCTGGTCCCACTGTGGTGCATGATGTATGTGTGGATCCGGCCGTCGAGCCGTCTAGACCCTTTCCTAGTCCTTCATTTGAGAAGGACCCTGTGATCCCCTTCCCTAGAGCCCTTCAGATGGGGAAGGGGAAGAAAAATGAAAATAAAAAAAGAGGCAGCAGGAAGAGTTCAGCCAGCAGATGATAGACCGTTTTCACATTCAGCTGACTCTTCAGGAGGCTTTGCAGCACATCCCTCTACTCCAGCGTTCACTTAGAGACAGGACCACAGTTAGGAGGAAGAGGAGGAACCACCACTCAGAGATTCATGTGCTGACGAGAGCTACTTGTTCCGCGATCCAGAACCGTCTGCCGCCCAAGAGGCCAGATTCAGGAGCCCCATATGTCAGATGCCATATCAGAGAGCAGAGGTTCGACCGTACTCTATTAGACAACGGTTCATCGATCAACCTACTTCCGACAGCCCTTCTCGACCGCTTCGAGTTGGGCACTCTTAGACAGAGCAGGACAGTCCTTCAGTTTGCTGATAGATCTGTCAAGAGGTCGAAGGGGTTGCTTAGAGATGTTGTCGTCACGATTCAGGGCCTGCAATTCCCCGTGGACTTCGTAGTGTTGGACATGGAGATCCCTGAGTCAGTGACCGACACCCCCATCATTATAGGTCGCCCGTTCTTGGCCACAGCCAAGGCAGTGACCGAACATGATAGCGGGAAGGTATACTTTCTCGTCGAGGGTGAAAGCGTACAAATAGAGACGGTTGAGGACAGCAGAGCCAGAGACAGATCATGCTCAGAGACTACTTCAGACACAAAGTAGATGACAGATGCCGGGCCAGACATCCACCAGGACTGCGACTTTGTGATTACAGATGATGAGGCAGTTTGGGTAGATCCTGACGCACAGGCCATCCTCTCACTTTCATGTTCGGTTGATGCAGAGACGACAGCAGAGGAGAGCTTGGAGAGCGCATTCCTGGTCCAGGATACTTTTGAGGCAGCAGAGCCGGTTCTCGACCGCGAGACTGATTTTTGTGATGATGGTGGTATTGAGGCCACCTTAGATGATACAGATCCCTTGGAGTCAGGTGTTGATTGGGCAGAGTTTGATGATTACATACCAGATCTGACTTCCACTGAGCCTGCTAGGGAGGAGGTAGATGTCGAGCAGAGCAGAGACAGTTCAGTTGAGCAGCCTTCTCCAGATCCAGTTTGTGAGAGAGAGTTCTCGTTCTCCCGGGCAGATTAGGCCGCATACACTCGAATTCTTCAGAAGCCATATTTGCCAGCACCAGTTTGTCCAGAGCTGAAGCCACTACCTGCGTCGTTGAAGTATAGGTTCCTTGCGGGTGAGCATGAGATGTACACAGTCATTATCTCAGCTGATTTGACTGGAGAGCAGGAATCCCGTTTGATGCGGGTACTTGAAAAGAACCGCAAGGCGATAGGATGGAGCGTAGCAGATCTTCAGGGAATCAGTCCGGCTTTGTGCTCTCACCACATCTATCTCGAAGATGAGGCAAAGCCGTCGCGAGAGTTCCAGCGGCGGCTGAACCCGAATCTGAGAGAGGTTGTCATGAAGGAAATCTCGAAGTGGTGGAGTCTACCCCATCTCTGAATCCAAGTGGGTCAGTCCGTTACATGTGGTGCCCAAGAAGACGGGCATCACTACAGTGGTTACGGAGTCCGGAGAGGAGATCGCTACACGAGTACCCACTTCTTGGAGGGTCTGCATGGATTACAGACGACTCAATCAGGCCACCAAGAAGGATCATTTCCCCTGCCCTTTATTGATCAGATCATTGAGAGACTGGCAGGGAAGAGCCATTATTGTTTTCTGGATGGGTACTCGGGCTACAACTAGGTGGCCATCGCTCCCGAGGACCTGGACAAGACGACCTTTACATGTCCCTTCGGCACATACGCCTTCCGACGCATGCCATTTGGGCTATGCAATGCCCCTGCGAATTTTCAAAGATGCATGCTGTCGATCTTTTCGGACGTGGTAGGGGAATGCTTGGAGGTCTTCATGGATGATTTCTCGGTTTACGGCGACGGATTCCACTCCTGTCTTGACTGCCTAGACCGAGTACTTCAGCGATATAAAGAGGTTCGCCTGGTATTATCTTGGGAGAAGAGTCACTTCATGGTGACTCAAGGGACAGTGCTTGGCCACAACATCTCCAACAGGGGCATGGAGGTTGATCCGGCCAAGGTGGATGTCATTAGCAAACTCGCACCACCGTCCAACTTGCGGCAGTTACGGTCTTTTCTAGGGCATGTTGGTTTCTACCGGCGATTCATTCGTGATTTCAGTAGAGTTGCCCGACCGTTGACTGATCTGTTGACGAAAGACACCGAGTTCCTTGTCGATGACAAGTGTATTTCGTCGTTTGAGACTCTCAAGAGAAGTGTGATAGAGGCTCCTGTCCTTCAGCCGCCCGATTGGTCTCTCCCATTCGAGATCATGGCGGACGCCTCCGATTTTTCCGTAGGGGCTGTGCTAGGACAGAGGAGGGATGGAGTTCCATTTTCCATCCACTACGCTAGCCGCACATTGGATTCCGCGCAGCGGAACTACACAGTCACAGAGAAGGAGATGCTAGCCGTAGTCTTCGCCCTAGATAAGTTCAGATCGTACATTATTGGATCTAGAGTGACCTTGTATACTGATCATACCGCCATCAGGTACCTTATGGCAAATAAGGATGCCAAGGCCAGACTGACTAGATGGATCCTTCTACTCCAGGAATTTGACATAGAGATTAAGGATAAGCCTAGAGTCAAGAATGTGGTGGCGGATCATCTCTCCCGATTGGAGTATCTTGAGGATTCTGAGCAGATTGACCCTATTTGTGAGACCTTTCCAGATGAGGCGATCCTTGCTATCGCCTCGCTCCCATGGTACGCCGATATTGTGAACTATCTTGTCGCCAAGAAAGTTCCACAGGATTGGCCCAGGCAGAAACTTGAGACCTTCCTTGCGAAGGCCAAGTTTTACCATTGGGAGGATCCCATCCTTTACCATGAGGGAGGGGATAGTATCTGGCGTAGGTGCATTCCTCAGGAGGAGCATCACAGCGTCCTTACTTACTGCCACAAGCTTGAGGCAGGAGGACATCACTCAGGGAGAAGAACGGTACAGAAAGTACTCCAATCCGGCCTATGGTGGCCTACTCTTTTCAAGGACTCTGATGAGTTCGTGAAGATGTACTGACTGTCAGAGGATGGGCACTTGTGGACAGCGTGATATGATGCCGATGCAGCCCATACACTTCTGTGAGGTTTTTGACGCATGGGGCGTCAATTTCATGGGTCCATTCCCTAAGAGTCGGGGATTTGAGTACATTCTGTTGGCCGTAGAATATGTGAGTCGTTGGGTTGAGGCCATCCCCGCCCGAACCGCTGATGCCAGGATAGTTTGCAGATTTTTGAGGAAGCACATCATTACACGGTTCGGGGTACCTCGAGTATTGATTTCAGATGGGGGGTCTCATTTCATCAACGACCAGGTAAAGGCCCTTGCTAGCGAGTTTGGCATAGACCATCGAGTTGCCACTCCATACCATCCACAGACAAATGGTCTAGCCGAAGTGTCGAACAAGGAGATTAAGACTATATTGCAGAAATTCGTCCGCCCTGACCGAAAGGATTGGTCACAGCTTTTGGACTCGGTCTTGTGGGCATATAGGATGTCTTTCAAGACACCATTGGGCACATCTCCCTTTCGCCTCGTATATGGCAAGCCGTGCCATTTACCAGTTGAGTTGAGGTACATGTCACTTTGGGCAGTCACAGACATTATTTTGGATCCAGATAGTGTAGGAGACCAGAGGAGGGCAGAGTTAGCAGCCCTGGAGGAGCTTCGTGATACCGCCTTCTCAAACAGCCTACAGTACAAGGAGAGAGTGAAGGAGTGGCATGATTCTCATATCAGCCACAAGCATTTTGAGCATGGACAGAGAGTATGGTTGTTTGATCCTAGGCTTCGTCTATTTCCAGGGAAGCTACAAAGCAAATGGAAGGGACCTTATCTTGTGAGAAAGGTACTGATGAATCCACATTTCATCATCTTTATTCTATCATTTTGGCCTCAAAAACCCTAGCAAATGCGTGTAAATAACCTTAAATAGAGCATTTTAGCATCCATGCATCATTGTGTAAATATTGTATAAAATGCGGTTTTTAAAGCCAAAATTATAGAATAAAGAAAAGAAAAGAAAAGAATAAAATATTGTAAATATTTTATGACCCGAAACCCCGAGACCTAGGCATCTCGATGAATAGTTCGACAAGGAATAAAGTAGGGGGAGATAAGGGTCAAATACCTATACTATTTAATTCATTCTTTATTCAGTTTGGGACCTATTTTTGATTCCACTTTTTATACCTCAAATAAAGAAAATTTATACGTGAAAGTTGTAGATAATTTAATAAAGAAAAATACAAAATTGATTTCACTGAAAAATAATACACAGATAAAAAGTTATGGTCTGAATAAGATTTGAAACTCCAACTTCCCAGACCTGTATCTTGCAAATAAAGATTCGAAATGTACCAAATTCATTTTAATTGTATATAACATAAAATAATCTATTTAATGGAGGCAGTTTCGTATTTTTCGGAATTATGGTTTGAAAGTTGAGTTTTGGACCCTTGTAGTATACTTGTACTGATTAAAATATTCAATTTATTCTTTATTCAATATTTTTGTATTTTTATATTTTTATAATTTTGTAATTATTACTTATAATAATTATGTATATTAAAATTAGAATAAAAACCTAAAGGAAACACAAACTAAAATACATGTAGAGAAAATACATAGATACCTTACTTATATTTATACCTATATATTTTATACTTGCATTTTATTAAATATACATAATACATCATAGAAATAAAATAAAAATATATTTGTGTATATAAAAGTATTTTATAATTTTAGAAAAAAATAAATAAAAATAATAAAATTAAAATACACAAAATAAAAATTAAAGACTAAAATATATAGGTAATATACCTATAAGGGATACAAAAGTAAACTAGTAAAAATATATTTCAAAAAAATAATTATAAAACATAATAAAATACTTCTTAAATTAATAAACATTTTTTATTTTTTAACCAAAATGTAATACATCCATTTTCTATTTTTAGACGATTTTTGAAATATTTTT
The DNA here is from genome assembly GCA_037367405.1 of Ottelia alismoides. Classification (NCBI taxonomy): domain Eukaryota; kingdom Viridiplantae; phylum Streptophyta; class Magnoliopsida; order Alismatales; family Hydrocharitaceae; genus Ottelia; species Ottelia alismoides. The sequence goes on from JAZKJV010000268.1 coordinate 823,772, forward strand.
TAAAGGATTTTTCCTAGTTGGTCTGACAGTTGACCTCGGTCAATTGTCTGACCTCCCTCCTCTAGACTTGTCAGAAGACCATTTTGTCTCTTCTTCGCGTATTTTTTCTAGGATTGACCTTGCATCGAATCGTGTCAATGGATTATGTGTTTTTGCTCCTCGATCAGTGGTGATTCACGCCCAAGTGATTTCTGGGGTGGAGGACCACTGATCGAGGCGTTTTACCCTCGTCTTCCACGCCGGTCGTCAACCATTCAAAGGGCACCCCCGACTTCGATTCGCGTTTGATCCTTCTTCCGCCATTTCCACCCTAAAACGCCTAGCCCTTCGTGTTCCTGGTGACAGCAGGCATCGAATAGAGCCTGGGTTTGAGGTGTTTGGCGTCGAATCGAAGAGATCCACCCCTCGCCGAAGCTCCGCCGCGCCTTCCAGCCCGTCGTCTCTGGTGAGCTTCACCCCATTCTCTTTCCATTTTCTTGTAGATTTAACTTAGTTTAGATTAGGGTAGAAGCAGTTTAGGTGTTCTTGGCGTGAATCACCGTGACTTCGTCGATCGAATCCACGGCGGAGTTGAGCTCCGCCCACCGTTCCCGGTCGCTCCACGCATCCTCCCGACCACCTGTCACCTCCATCTCCTTCCCCTTCACTCCGTCGCTCCGCTCCACCCTTCCATCTCCCTTGATCTCGTCCAGATCGAGTCGCTTAGCTCCATTCTCCGCCGCTCGCCGGAGCTCCACGGCCGAGCCACCCTCCGCTCATCGAACCATCAGAACCCCCCCGCTCTTTTGTTCGCCTGGATTTTGTGCACCTAACCTTGCAGGTCCGAGCCCAAGAGAAGGCTCCGTCGACCCTCGAAAGCCCCAGGAGCAGCCCCCCAGGTCGCCTCCGCCGTCCGAGCTTCCTACGTCGTCGCAGCCTCGCCTGAGACCACCGTCAGACACGGAGGGGCCCCCAGGATCATTTTTCCTTTGATCCTAGGGCCGGAGCGCCCGTGTGTCGGCCGCAATCGCCAGCCAAAGCTCGCCGGGGGAGATGTTCTTCGTGACCCCCTCCCCGTCGTTGGATCAGGAGGCCTCCTCCAGGCGCACAGCAACCGTTAGATCTTGGTCGCTCTCCACCGTCTGATCGCATCGCCAAGATCTAATCCCAGTCGTCCCGGTCCAAGCGTCATCGCGCGTCCCAGAGTCGCCATGTGTCAAGTGAAATCTCCTCGGTCGCACGATCGACCCCCGTGGGTATTTTGCATCTCCAACCCACGTGTTTTCGTATTTACGTTTTAGCCCTAGAACTTTTATTTCCAGTTTAAAAGTTTTTGTAATAATTGCACTTAGGCCCCGTACTTATTTAATTTGCACTTTAGTCCTCGCCAAGTCACCTCACGTGACTGGAGCGCGTGCATTTTGGGTATTTTGCATTTTTGGTCATGAACTTTTAGGTATTTGTAGTTATACCCCTGTGCGTAGTTAATTAAATATGTTTTAGGAAAATTGCATGTTTGCCCTGCCGGTTTCTTTTATTTGCAAATATACCCTTGTGAATGATATATCACGTGTTCTGCGCGTGTCTTTTGGTGAAATCTGCACCTAAGCCCCTGGATGTTTCTATAATTGCATTTATACCCTGCTAGGCTTAGGATTTTTGTGTGCTTGATCTATTTATTTCACACATCATCTAAGTGCTAAAAATTCTCAAAAAATAGACTTAAGCTCCAGTCAACTTGCCATTGCACGCCATATTCTTATTTTTTATTTTTGTCGCATTTTATTATTTATTAAAAATCAAAAACATGTTATTTCAGCACTGTCTAGCTTAGAAAATACCAAAAAATATTAAAAGGCCTTAAAAAAATTCCAAAAATACTCCCTACTGTGTATTTTGACCTACTCTATTTTCAATCCAAAAACCACTAAAAATTTCTAAAGAAAAACCTTAAAAATTCAAAACTACTTAAAAACTTCAAAAAAATATAAAAATTGTAGAAAATCCCAAAAATTGTAAACTGAAGTTCTGTAGTCTCCGGTTTTATTATCTTTATTTGAAAATTAGTTTGGAAAATTTTTGTGGTTGTTTGCTATTTTTAGTTCCCATTTTATCCCCAGGCAGTAGCTTATTCACTGTTTTGCTTTATTTTACTATTTAAAAATACCAAAAACATTCTGAAAAATCCCCAAAAAATCACAAAAACAGTAGAAAATTAAAAAAATCCCAAAAGATTTATTTCTGAATTTTTGGATATTTTTGCATATTTTTATAAATAGTGTAGCACCTCCTTTATTCCCTTGTTTATATTTTCCAATATTGAAAAAGAAAAAATATAAAATATAAAATCAAAAAATTAAAAAAATCAAAATACAAAATTAAAAATTAAAAATTAAAAAAAATTAAAAAAATTAAAAACCCACAAAAAATTTAGTTTGGCTAAGTAGTCTAATTGACCTGGATTTTGACTTTGTCTACTCTGCACCTTTGTTTCCTGTGTTCGACCCCTACTTGCTTGCCACTGTACATTTTTAGTAGGGTATAATAAATTTTAATCCTTGCTATTGATTGTCTGATTGATTGTGTGGGTTAATTGTTGACGAACGAGGAGGCTTGAGTAGTCGCATCAGCGACAGTGAGTCTGATTTGTCAGACCACTATTTAGCGGTTCTCGCTTTTATCGTTTTTCAAATGGCGCCGTTGCCGGGGGAGCATCGGTTTTGTAGAGTACATTTGTGTCTTTTATCTGCTTAGCCATTTTTGATCATTTATTTTCTATTGCATAACCTATTTGAACTATCTAACATCCCTTTCTTATTTTCTTGCGAGGGACCACTGACCGAGGAGGATCGCCTAGGGGATCCTGTGCAGCCTTGGGAGGAGGAGCCAGCTGTTCTACCCTAGCCGACAGGAGAGAACAGGAGACACTTGGACACTTTGGGCCTAATTTCCGGGTGTTTGTTCACCCGGGGGATCACCGCGGTTTTCTTCGTGTTTCTTGATTGTCATTTGCCGGTTTTGATTTCATTTTCACTTTCTTTTGTGGATTGAGCCCTTAGTTCTAGGCTTTTGCTTGATCGATTAGATTAGGTCCAAACACACTAATAACCTTTGCATGTACATATAGATCGTATTTGGACTTAGTTTAATTAAACAGTTAACTCACCTTCTTAGATCCGCCACGTCGTGAGCCCTCCCCATCAAGCGCTACTCCTAAACTCGATGTGTTGAGAAGAGGAGGGGGGTCTAGACCGGACTCTTAGGATCGAGGATTAGTGATTAACTTGTGGTTCTTCACTCTAGCAGTTGCCTATCTTAGGACGATTTTCCGCATTGCATACCGGCATGTAGTTAGGTTTTACAATTTCTACTTTGCATCCCGGATGGAGAGAGCTGGGATTCGCTGTAAGTCTTCTTACTTTGCATCCATCATTTAGGCACAAAGGTGAGATTTCCATCTTGGTGTCGACTTGCATTGGCTTTTCCGACTCTATTCTCCCTCTGTTTTGGACAAAGTAGGATAAAGAAAATACAAAAACGTTAGGCGCTTGTTTGAAATTACTCAAAAGAAGCGATAACACAAAAAAATTAAAAAAGGGACTGCTAAGAAAACTTTGACCTAAATAATAATTGGACTCATTGATTGGGGAGAGTCACACCCTCACTTGTATTCAGGTTGCATGGGAAGGTCTCCTTCCAAGTGAGCAGAGTGCTTCATAAGGATTAGAGCCCAAAACCCAGTCGGTGGCTGCCTTGTGTATCGCCTGGATTTTCGAAGTATTGGCGCTTCTATCGTACGTGGACGAGTAGGGCTTGGTCAACATTGGTGACTCTCTATTGTGCAGAGCATCGACCTTGTCCGAAGTATCGAGCCTAGGCCACGCCTTCACGGGGGTGTCTGTCTCATCGTCTTGCGTCCGAGTAGGTTCTTGCACGCTCACGGGTGATTCCGTTGCGAGCGAGTTCCGAAGTATCGGTTTCGCCTATTGGCTTCCTTTCTCTATTTCTTTGGCTGAGTAGGGATCCAGGAAGGGTTTCCTGCTTCTGCCGGATTGACCCTGAGGAAAGCTATCCTACTTCACCTTATGGTATCCCTGCTAGTAGGTAGGACTCCCAAATCAGACAGGGGTCAGGAGAAGTCCAGTTGTAGTAGCGGGGACTCATCAGTTCAAAAGAAAGAAGAGAAAGAGTTCGGAATACCGGGCTCCTTTCTTTGTAAGAGCTGACTAAAAGAAGAGAAGAGAAAAAGAGCTTTTTGATGGTGGTTGACGCCTCTACAATACTCTACGGTGGGCAGCGGGAGGCGGACCCCTTCTGATCTGATCAGGTGCTGTGGCAGAACATGATGTCGGATGGATCTGACCTGCTGGGACTCTATTCATCTGGATTCGGGGCCCAGTACACATTGAACTCAGGTCCCCAGGTCTGCTGAGATTCGGGAGAGTCGACCTTATATTGAACTCTTGAACAACCGCTTTCGGCGCTCGGGATTCCTCAGATAGTAGCTCCGCGTCCCCTTTCATCAGTCCCATCATCAGCCTATAATCCTAGACCTCGCAGAAAGTCCGAGGGCGCTGGCGCTAAACTCAGTCTAATTGGACTCTGAGTCCTGTAAAAGAAAGTGGTTTCGAGTTACGGGTAAGATGAACGTACTGGACTTCTGATCGGAAGATTGCTGTGGACGTTCGTGTCTCTCACTTCCCCTTTCTCATTTGTGAAAATAACATCAAAAAGCAGTGGAACCGACCACACTAACCACTCGCATACTCGAGCCGGAGGTGTCCCTGCCCCCGGTCACTGAAAAGGTTGATTTAGGGTAATTAGTTTGCTAAACGATTTTCCTAGGTGAAATTGGAATTGGACTTCCTGTCTATCCGGCTCTTGACTGTCAGTTGGTAAACCGTTGCATAACTAACGTGATAGTCTAGTATGCAAGTCAGGACTCTGAGAACTCTTCTTCCTTTCTGTCGTAACTAATGGCTCAAACTTGCTGTTCAACCATAGATGTCAGTGGATATGCGGGTACGAGGACTTCAAAAAGTGCAGACTACAGGTTACACAGGAGGAGGACAAGTACGGGATACTCTTCCGGCAGTACTCTCTCTCCTATAGGCGTAGCGCTCTAAGGACTTGTTAAAAGATAAATTCTTGAATTCAATCTAAAAACTACAAAGATAATAGCCAAACCCTTACGGCTTCACGTGTTGAGTTGGTGAATCCCCTTTGCTTTGTGGTTGCTTGCTAGTTGGATTAAGGTCAAAGATCAAAAACATCGCACCTTTGCGCCATTTTTGCTCTCCTTCCATTTGACCCTTACTCATTGTGAGCCTTCTACTGTTTTACATTCCATTTATTTCTTGTTGACCCCCGTATCTTTCATCCACATCGATCTTCCTCTTGATCTCCGAGATGGCGACGAATGGGCAGTTTAGTCGAGACCTCGTCGACGCCCACATCAGTTCCATTCGCTCTCCATCTCCAATAATTCTGGGCGATTCCCGAGAACCCGGTTCAGACTCCGTGGACCGATCTCCATACTCCTTGTCTTCTTTACTAAACAGGGATCACTCTCATCCCGAACTCTATCCGTTTTGGATGGCAATCGATTTCACTCCTTACACATCGTCGTCCTTAACAAAATTCTGTGTTGACCTTGACACAGACCACATCTCTCTATCTGGTGCTGCAATTCAGACCGATCGGGGCATTCTACCATGTGCAGACTTTGAGCCCGATTCCGAGCCAGCAAACCAAGCAGACTCCGAGATGGCAGGAGGAAGAGGAAAGGGACCACAACCCCCATCTGAGCCTGAAGCCAATCCGGGGGAGGGGCAATATACCACGCAAAACGAAGTCAACAGTCAGTTGATGGCTTCCATTCAAGCCATCCAGCAGCAGTTGACTAATCAAGCCCTGGCCCAGACAGCCTTCCAAGACATGTTGAACGATTTGAGGAGGAGGGCTGATGCAAGAGACGATCGAAGGGAGAATGATCCGAACCAAGAGCCTGATTTTGAAGAAGTTAGAGATGAGTTCTCAGTGGGAAGACCCGAATTTGAGGCAGCAGAGGCAGATCCACCGCAGCCAAAGCCTACACTCAAGGAAACATACAACCCAGGAGCGGGACGCATCACTGAGTGGATTCAGGTTCCACGTATGCATGCCCACTTCGAGCTGAAGCCGCAGTTCCTGTCGCTACTTCCCACATTTCACGGGAACACTACTGAGGAACCGTACATTTTTCTGAAGAAGTTTGGCCACATCTGTGCCATTGCTCACTACCCCGGAATCCCGCTGGGGGTAGTCAAGATGACCGCGTTCCCCTTCAGCCTTCAAGACAAAGCCCTCTATTGGGTTGACCATCTTGGGAAGGTCGTCACGACCTGGGAGGAGCTGAAGTCCGCATTTCTCCATAAATTCTGTCCTCTCGGGCGATTGAATCAGATGCGCGCCCGGATCTCCAGTTTCTGCCAGCAGCCCCACGAGACCATCCATGAAGCGTGGGAGATATTCAAAGATCTTCAGGAGAAGTGCCCCCACCATGACATTCCAAAGACCAGTCTCGTACAACACTTCTTTAGGGGGCTATCATTTGAGAGCCAAAAGATTGTAGATGCAGCTTGCGGTGGTTCACATTTCAACAAGGACGCGGATGTGGTATGGAACGTCTTCGAAGAAATGGCTGAAGGAGAAGCAGCCCAATGCTTGTCCAGAGTATACATGAAGCCACCAACCGCCATCAGCAAGCCAGTGAACATGGCTTCTCACACCGAAGACAAGGATGAGAGCTCCAACCTGAGCATCATTGGGAGCCACTTGTCCAAGGTGGATATCATTGAGAAGAGGTCACAGGACCTTGAAAAATTAGCAGTCATTGAGAAGAGGACCCAGGGTTTGGAAAAGCTCGACCAGATTTCCCAACAGCTGGAGCAACTCGTTCGCGCATTAAATGCAAACATGTGCAACGTTGTGTCTACTTCTGCCGAGCCGAATGCTGAGAAGAAGGAGCCCACAATGCAGCAACACCCTCAGCCAACTCCCCTGCAGCCCCAGCCTGTCCAGCACGTGTACTACGTGCAGGTTCCGGAGCAGCTCCCGCAGCCCCAGACACAGATGGTTGTACATCAACCCGAGCCTCAGCCAACTTACTCCGAGCAGTTCTCTCCACCCCCGCCACTGATTCAGGAAATCAATGGCGTTTAGGACAATGAAGCGTAGCTGACTCGTCCTCAGGGACATTCTCAGGGTCAGAACATGGGCAACAGGCCCTACCACAAGCAGCAGCAGGGTAGGAGACCCTTCCAGCACTCCTACCAATACCAGCCTCCATCTCACGGTAACACCTGGAGGCAGAATTACCAGCACGGGCCTCAGCAGTCCGGATACCGCGGACAGGGATATCATCAGCAACCGACTGCTCAACACAATCAGCAGAATGCACCATATTCCTTCAACCCTCCTCCTCACCAATTCTCACAAGGTTATCAATCGCAATCTCAGCCGCCATATCAACATTCTAGACCCCAGCAGGGGAACTCCTCTGAGATTGTGCCGGTCAATCCGGCCCTGGCCTGTTTAGAGCAGTTAATGAAGAATATGGCTGAGATGAACCAGAAGATCGACGACCTGACGGCAGCCAAGACCGTCATACCAGCCCAGGTCGAAGCCAACCCGAACAATTTCCGACGCAAGGAGTAGGTAGCCGGCAATGTCCAACCTGAATCAGGTGAATTAAATTGTTTTTTATCTAATGTCGTTACTCTCAGGAGCGGTAGGATACTCCAGCCATTGGCGACGGCGAAGGGAAAGCATCTTGCATCTGACGGGGAATCGTCAGTCCAGCCAACACCATGGCCAGTTAGTATTTTGGGAGCGCCACCAGTATTCAAAAAATCACAAAAAATGAAGAAAATGGCAAAACACAAAAAGATAGTAGCAACCTCGGTGGAGAACAGCCAGCATTGGAGACACCTGCACCTGCCTCACAGCCAGTTCCTGACAGGAGGAGCATTGCATCTGCAGCGAGTCCAACTCCAGCACCAGAAGCTGAGCCTGTCACTTTTGGTCCACAAGGTGTAGATGAATCCATTCCTTTTTGCCATCTACCTGTACACAACAATATGGACACTATTTTGAATGAAATTGGTGAAGATTTTGTAAATGTTCCTTTTCCTGAGGCAATGAAAAAACACAAAAAAATGAAAAATTTGAAAAATGCTTTGTCTGATCCTGCCATCATAGAAATCATCCAGAATTTGGTGTTGAATATGCCATTGATGAAATCTCTTGAGTACATGTCATCCGTGAAGAAAGGATTAAAAGAGGCATGCACGACCAAGCGTAGGCCACACCCCCACAACTCCAGAAGCAAAGGTGGCAAGTCCGAAAAGCATATCCTCACAATGGCCACCGTTAACGCCATCAGCAACCTCCCGGATAAAAAGCCAGATATGGGAGCACCTCTTGTACGTTGCCAGATGTTCAATCAGGAGTTCGAACGAACACTTCTCGACAGCGGATCATCTGTGAACTTGATGCCAGCTTCGCTACTCACGGAATTCAGGCTAGGACCGCTCAAGCCTACAAAGATGATTCTGCAGTTCGCAGACAAATCAGTCAAGCAGCCTAGGGGACTGTTGGAGGACGTGATCGTCACAGTTCAGGGAAAGTCATTCCCGGCCGATTTTGTGGTCTTAGATATGGACATCCCCTCTCCATTGCTCCTTACCCCAATCATACTTGGAAGACCATTTCTGCGGACCTCAAACGCAGTGGTGAATTATGGGACGGGAGAAATCACTTTTGGCGCTGGCAATGAAATAATCAGAGTAGAGACCCTGTCTGAGGGAACACCGGCCGAACAGACTTCTACATCATGTGCAAGGGTGATTGAGTATGCTGACGACTGCGACTTTCTAGCAGAAATTCAAGATACCAACTTATTTCTGGATGACAACAAAATCCATGAACTCCTCTGCCCCGAGGAGGAAGTGGAGACCGCAGTCGAATTTCCCCTTATCAATCAGGATGAGGAACTTGCTGATGTGCTGCAAGAGACCGTCGTGGGGGTGATGTGCCTTCAAAACCAAGAGCTGAAGTCTAAAGAATCTTTGAATGAAGAAGACATCATTGAGGAATTCTGTCAAGATTTGAGAGAAGAAGCAGATCAGAATATTGTGGACACCGAACAGTTGAAAGAATCACCACCTATACTAATAGCTGAGGTCACCGTTGAAGCAGCTCAGACCCCGCCAGAGTTAAAACCCTTGCCCTCCAACATGAAGTATGCCTTCCTTGCGGGAGAACCGAACATGTACCCGGTCATCATCAATGCCCATCTGATCGAAGACCAAGAATCTCGTCTGATGGAGGTCCTTGAACGCAACCGCAAGGCGATAGGTTGGCGAACTTCTGATCTCCATGGTATTAATCCGTCACTCTGCTCGCATCGCATCTTTCTGGAAGAAGATTGCAGGCCCTCTCGAGAATTGCAGAGAAGATTAAATCCGAACCTGCGGGAGGTTGTTATGAAAGAGATCCAGAAATGGTGTGATGCGGGATTTATCTATCCCATCTTCGATAGCAAATGGGTGAGCCCTCTGCATGTTGTGCCTAAGAAATCAGGGATCACCATTGTAAAGAATGACAAAGGAGAGGAGATTGCAACTAGAGTACCCACTTCTTGGCGAGTATGTGTGGACTACAGAAGACTTAACCTCGCTACCAAGAAAGATCATTTTCCTCTACCCTTCATCGACCAGATCCTGGAGAGGTTGGTCGCGAAGGAATATTTATGCTTCTTGGATGGTTACTCTGGGTATAATCAAGTTGCTATTGCTCCTGAAGATCAAGAGAAGACCACGTTCACCTGTCCTTTTGGCACATATGCCTTCAGACGGATGTCGTTCGGGCTTTGCAATGCCCCAGCCACATTTCAGAGGTGTATGCTTGCAGTTTTTGCCGATATGGTGGGCAACTTTCTCGAGGTCTTTATGGACGATTTTTCGGTCTACGGAGATTCATTTGACCAATGCCTGGATTACTTAGACCGAGTCCTACGGAGGTGCTGCGAAGTTAATCTTGTGCTCTCGTGGGAGAAGAGCAACTTCATGGTGACCGAAGGGATTGTGCTGGGTCACGTTGTTTCTAAACGTGGTATGGAGGTTGACCCGGCCAAGGTGGACATGATTTCCAAACTTGAGCCACCCACAAACATCAAGCAAGTCCGGTCATTCTTGGGCTATGTCGGTTTCTACCGGCAATTCATCAAAGATTTCAGCAAGTTGGCCAGACCGTTGACTGAGTTGCTCAACAAGGATAATGAATTCATTGTCGATGATCGTGTGCTCCTTGCCTTCAATCAGTTAAAAGAACTCATCACGCAGGCCCCTGTCTTACAGCCACCGATTTGGACTCAGCCTTTCGAGATCATGACCGACGCGTCAGATTATGCCATCGGAGCTGTACTGGGACAGAGAAAAGATAATGTACCATTTGCGATTCACTACGCTAGCCGAACGCTCGATGAAGCCCAGAAAAACTACACTGTCACTGAAAAGGAGCTGCTAGCGGTAGTCTTTGCCTTGGAAAAGTTCAGATCATACCTCCTTGGGTCCAAAGTAGTCATTTACACTGATCAATCGGCCATTCGGTACTTACAGCAGAAGAAGGACGTCAAACCACGTCTTATTTGGTGGATCCTTCTCCTCCATGAGTTTGACTTAGAAATCAAAGATAAACCTGGGGTAAAGAATGTGGTGGCCGATCATCTGTCAAGACTTCCTGAGTCGGAATCTCCTAAGCTGAACCTGCAACCGATCATAGAGACCTTTCCAGACGAGGCAATTCTGTCTGTCGCCTCACTTCCTTGGTATGCAGACATCGTGAACTACCTGGTCGCCAAGAAAATCCCACAGGACTGGCCTAAATTGAAAATAGATGGGTTCTTGTCTAAAATCCATTTCTACCAGTGAAAGATCCATATTTGTTTCGTGAGGGAGAAGATTGTATCTGGAGAAGGTGTATTCCTCAGGAGGAAGTTCCAAGTGTCCTCGCTTTATATCATGATCAAGATTCTGGAGGACATCATTCAGGCAAACGGACGGCAGCAAAAGTTCTTCAAAGTGGCCTCTGGTGGCCTTCATTATTCAAAGATGCAGATGAGTATATCAAATGTTGCACTGACTGCCAGAAGATGGGTGGAACCATAGGAATGAGAAATACGATGCCTCTGAAATACATTCAGATCTCAGACGTCTTTGACGCATGGGGCATCGACTTTATGGGCTCGTTTCCTAACAGTCAGGGTTATGAGTATATTCTGCTTGCTGTTGATTATGTCAATCGATGGGTGGAGGCTATTCCCGCCCGAGCCGCCGACAGTAGGACTGTCTGTTGATTCTTGAGAGATCACATCATAGCACGGTTCGGGATTCCCAAGATTCTCATATCTGACGGGGGTAGTCATTTCATAAACAGAGAGGTGAAGAAGCTGACCCAAGAATTCTGCATTGAGCATCGTGTTGCTTCACCCTACCACCCGCAGTCCAATGGCTTAGCTGAATGTTCAAACAGGGAGATTAAGACAATCTTACAGAAGCTTGTACGTCCGGATTGCAAGAACTGGTCTCAGCTGCTTGATTCTGTTCTTTGGGCTCATAGAACAGCGTACAAGTCACCCTTGGGAATGTCTCCCTACCGCCTTGTGTATGGCAAGCCATGTCATTTGCCCGTCGAACTAATTCACAAATCCTTATGGGCCATTAACATCTGTAATTTGGACTCCAAGCAAGCAGGAAAGAACAGAAAACTGGATCTGAACAGATTACTGGAATTCAGAGATTATGCATATGACAACAGCCTAATGTACAAGGAGAAGGTTAAAACATGGCATAACAAGCATATCCGTCGCAAGTCCTTTGATCCAGGTCAGAAGGTGTGGTTGTTCGATGCGAAATTAAAGATCTTTCTAGGCAAGTTGAAGAGTAAATGGATTGGGCCATTCATGGTTAGGTAGGTGCGTGACAACGGAAGTGTATTGATATCCAATCTGTCAGCTGACGCACGGCCATTTATAGTCAATGGACAGCTTCTGAAGCCATACCTTGAACATGATACATTCATGGTTGTCGTTGACTCGGTTCAAGTAATCTATGAGGATGAGCTGAATATCTCCAAAGAGGTAGAGGAAGGCGAAGCACAGCAAAACATTTTTGAATAATTTTTCTTCTTTTCTTCTTTTCTACTTTTCAATTTCTTTTATCCTCTTCTACCGACATGATGCCATCCCTTTCATCATTGCTACACTTAGGATGTACTCTATCCTAAGTATAGGGGGGATGCGCATCCCGAGTTATTCATATCCAATTTCATCTCTTTTCTTTTTTTCTTCTTTTCTTCTTTTCCTTTCCTATCTTCTGTATCTATCCAAAAAGTGTCGCCCCTTGTAGACAGTCTTCTATACTTAGGACGTACTTTGTCCTAAGTATAGGGGGGTGTACACCCTGAGTGTCTTCTATTTTTCCGGTCCTCTCCCTTGTCGCCTCTGCCCGTCTATACTTAGGGATATCTTACCCTAAGTATAGGGGGAGACAACCTGAGTACGATCTGTTCATTCCCACCCTTTACCCTCCCTGCGTTATGTACAGTCTGCTATACTTAGGATTATTTGATCCTAAGTATAGGGGGGGAGGTCGACTTCTCATTCATTGATTCATTCATCAGTTCTTTATTCTTTGGTCTTGCCTATACTTAGTACGAGTTATGTCTGCTCTTTTCTCTCCGATCTATGAGGACATAGCTCAAGCTAAGTATAGGGGGTCGTATATACTGCGTATATACTTTAGCCATAACTCGTACTTTCGTATTTTCCTAATAATATGGCTAATAATTCTTTAAAACTCATTAAAATTCTTTAAAAAGGTGTGCTATTCCTCAAATTCTTTTGTGTATTTACTGATTAATAAATCAGGTGAAAATGTTCTTTGCAAAATGTTTGAAAAATAGTTTGAAAAGCTTCGTGAACATTTATTGAAAACTATTTTGAAAATATTTTGTTACATGCTTTCAACCTTTGTAAAAATATGTGGTTTGTAAAATTTCTTTTCTTTGTGTGAAATAAAATTTTTGAAAAATGATTTGCAAATGGTTTGAAAAATGATTGCAAAAATGTTTTGAAAAACCTATATATACTGTTTTGAAAGCCTTTGCAAAATGACTTTCAAATGTGTGTAGATGTTTGTAAAATGTTTGTAAAAACTATTTTGGACTATAGTTTTCAAAAATTGTGTGAAAAAGCTGGTGTCAAATAAGTTTGAGGAATACTTACATCTCATCAAAATTCACGATATATGTATCTATATATCTATAAAAATTTATCACTTATCCCTGTAAATTCTTAAAACCCACTCCCATGTACATATTTTTAACCTAGCTTTCAGCCAAAATCTTTTTGTTTGCAAAAATCCCAAAAAGAAAAAAAACCATTTGCAAAAATTAAAATCCAAAAACATTTGAAAAATCTTTTTGAAAAATCTAAAAAAAAGCATATGCATCATCATCATCATCTTTTCGAAAATCCATAAAAAGTTCAAAAACTCTTGAAAATTGCATCACAAAATATTTTCTGCATTCTGCATTTCATTTGCATAGCATGAGCATTTTTCGAATTGAGCTTAAAAGTTGAACGAGTCTAAGCAAAATCCGAAGATTGGAGCTTGGTTGGACCTTAAAAATCTACCTAATAACAGGAACCTTATAGGAACTGGTTTTGAGGTACTTCAGGTCTAGTTGACTTAATTCTTTGAGGATCACAAGACTTGGTTCAATGGATTCTTGACTGCCCAAGTAGAATATTTCGGAGCACACGCACGACTCTTGTTGATAATGACCTAACTTGGACACCTGCACCTTTCACATGGCTCAACTCAGTTGGAGTGGTGATGGGATTGGATTTGCCGATATGAGACGCACACAGGTGGAAACACGTGTCCTCCTCTAGGGAGGGAAGTTCGCCCCAACCCGTCCAGTGATGATGAGTTTCGAGGATAGGAGATCGTGGGTTGCAATAAAGCTTCAAAAGAGGGATAGTCTACTGGCTCAAGAGGAAAAACTCACTATGTAAATGCTGTTGTATATAGTATTCCAGAAAAGAAAAAAAAGAAGAACTCCAAAAAAGTGGACAGGCCTGTACAAAAATAAAAATGCCTGTCGGAGTGTACATATGTTGTAAAGTCAAATAAGCAAGCTTGAGCTTCAAAGTCAAATCATGTGAGCCTGCAGCTGGATGACTTGACTACACTGGTCTTGCATCCTAGGATAGGTAGCTACACTAGCTACCATCCATTCTTCTCTTCACCCCCTTCTCTTGGGCTGGTTGCCACTTGAACTTAGAAGGGAATACCCTGCTCCTTGAGGGATGAGTTGTTGAATTGGGGAATCATTGGGTTGTCGTACTGGAGAAGTCAGTTTCTTTGTCATTCTAGTTAAGGAGAGCCACCATCACTTACAATGTACGAGTCGGATTCATAGTCATAGGGGTTTGCGTATGAGTTGAAGTATTTCTGACATGGCTATTGAGGAGACTTGAACAGAGTTTTAGGATTTCTCAAGCACTGTTGGATTTCAAATCTGGTTCTCATTAAGGTTCCGCCCGCACTAAAATTCCAAAGGTCTGACTTAAGCTCCAAACTTTGATTTTGTGAAGACAAGTTTGATAATTAAACTTAATCCAACTTTCTTCTTTTTCTTTTCTTTCTTTTTCTTTTTTTGCACTTATTGCATAAGTGTTTGCTAGGGACTAGCAAAGGTAAAGTATAGGGGGATGATGAATCCACATTTCATCATCTTTATTCTATCATTTTGGCCTCAAAAACCCTAACAAATACGTGTAAATAACCTTAAATAGAGCATTTTAGCATCCATGCATCATTGTGTAAATATTGTATAAAATGCGGTTTTTAAAGCCAAAATTATATAATAAAGAAAAGAAAAGAAAAATAATAAAATACTGTAAATATTTTATGACCCGAAACCCCGAGATCTAGGCATCTCGATGAATAGGTCGACAAGGACTAAAGTAGGGGGAGATAAGGGTCAAATACCTATACTATTTAATTCATTCTTTATTCATTTTGGGACCTATTTTTGGTTCCACTTTTTATACCTCAAATAAAGAAAATTTGTACATGAAAGTTGTAGATAATTTAATAAAGAAAAATAAAAAATTGATTTCACTGAAAAATAATACACAGATAAAAAGTTATGGTCTGAATAAGATTCCGAAACTCCAACTTCCCAGACCTGTATCTTGCAAAAAAAGATTTGAAATGTACCAAATTCACTTTTAATTGTATATAACATAAAATAATATATTTAATGGAGATGGTTTCGTATTTTTCGGAATTATGGTTTGAAAGTTGAGTTTTGGACTCTTGTAGTATACCTGTACTGATTAAAATATTCAATTTATTCTTTATTCAGTATTTTTTGTATTTTTATATTTTTATAATTTTGTAACTATTACTTATAATAATTATGTATATTAAAATTAGAATAAAAACCTAAAGGAAACACAAAATAAAAATACATGTAGATAAAATACATAGATACCATACCTATATTTATACCTATACATTTTATACTTACATTTTATTAAATATACATAATACATCAGAGAAATAAAATAAAAATATATTTATGTATATAAAAGTATTTTATAATTTTAGAAAATAATAAATAAAAATAATAAAATTAAAATACACAAAATAAAAATTAAAGACTAAAATATATAAGTAATATACCTATAAGGGATACAAAAGTAAACTAGTAAAAATATATTTCAGAAAAATAATTAAAAATCATAATAAAATACTTCTTAAATTAATAAACATTTTTATTTTTTAACTAAAATGTAATTCATCCATTTTCTATTTTTAAACGATTTTTGAAATATTTTTTAAAGGATTTTTCCTGGTTGGTCCACGTGGACCAACCAGGTTGGTCTGACAGTTGACCTCGGTCAACTGTCTGACCTCCTCCTCTAGACTTGTCAGAAGACCATTTTGTCTCTTCTTCGCGCATTTTTCTAGGATTGACCTTGCATCGAATCGTGTCGATGGCTTCTGTGTTTTTGCTCCTCGATCAGTGGTGATTCACGCCCAAGTGATTTCTGGGGTGGAGGACCACTGATCGAGGCATTTGACCCTCGTCTTCCACGCCGGCCGTCAACCATTCAAAAGGGCACCCCCGACTTCGATTCGCATTTTGATCCTTCTTCCGCCATTTCTACCCTAAAACCCCTAGCCCTTCGTGTTCCTGGTGACAGCAGGCATCGAATAGAGCCTGGGTTTGAGGCGTTTGGCGTCGAATCGAAGAGATCCACCCCTCGCCGGAGCTCCGCCGTGCCTTGCAACCCGTCGTCTCTGGTGAGCTTCACCCCATTCTCTTTCCTTTTTCTTGTAGATTTAACTTAGTTTAGATTAGGGTAGAAGCAGTTTTGGTGTTCTTGGCGTGAATCACCGTGACTTCGTCGATCGAATCCACGGCGGAGCTGAGCTCCGCCCACCGTTCCCGGTCGCTCCACGCATCCTCCCGACCACTTGTCACCTCCATCTCCTTCCCCTTCACTCCGTCGCTCTGCTCCACCCTTCCATCTCCCTCGATCTCGCCCAGATCGAGTCGCCTAGCTCCATTCTCCGCCGCTCGCCGGAGCTCCACGCCCGAGCCACCCTCCGCCTCATCGAACCATCAGAACACCCCTCTTTTGTTCGCCTAGATTTTGTGCACCTAACCTTGCAGGTCCGAGCCCAAGAGAAGGCTCCGTCAACCCTCGAAAGCCCCAGGAGCAGCCCCCCGGGTCGCCTCCGTCGTCCGAGCTTCCTACGTCGTCGCAGCCTCGCCTGAGACCACCGTCAGACACGGAGGGGCCCCAGGATCATTTTGCCCTTGATCCTAGGGTCGAAGCGCCCGTATGTCGGCCGCAATCGCCAGCCAAAGCTCGCTGGGGGAGGTGTTCTTCGTGACCCCTCCCCGCCGTTGGATCAGGAGGCCTCCTCCAAGCGCACAGCAACCGTTGGATCTTGGCCGCTCTCCACCGTCCGATCGCATCGCCAAGATCTAATCCCAGCCGTCTCGGTCCAAGCGTCATCGCGCGTCCCAGAGCCGCCACGTGTCAAGTGAAATCTCCTTGGCCGCACGATCGACCCCCGTGGGTATTTTGCATCTCCAACCCACGTGTTTTCGTATTTACGTTTTAGCCCTAGAACTTTTATTTCCAGTTTAAAAGTTTTTAAAATAATTGCACTTCGGCCCCGCACTTATTTAATTTGCACTTTAGTCCTCTCCAAGTCACCTCACGTGACTAGGGCGCATGTTGGGTATTTTGCATTTTTGGTCCCGAACTTTTAGGTATTTGCAGTTATACCCCTATGCGTAGTTAATTAAATATGTTTTTGGGAAAATTTCATGTTTACCCTGTCGGTTTCTTTTATTTGCAAATATACCCCTGTGAATGATATATCGCGTGTTCTGCGCGTATCTTTTAGTGAAATCTGCACATAAGCCCCTGGATGTTTCTATAATTGCATTTATACCCCTGCCAGGCTTAGGATTTTTGTGTGCTTGATCTATTTATTTCACGCATCATCTAAGTGCTAAAAATTCTCAAAAAAATAGACTTAAGCTCCTGTCAACTTGCCATTGCACGCCATATTTTTATTTTTATTTTTGTCACATTTTATTATTTAATAAAAATCAAAAACATGTTATTTCAGCACTGTCTAGCTTAGAAAATACCAAAAAAATTAAAAGGCCTTAAAAAATTCCAAAAATACTCCCTACTGTGTATTTTGACCTACTTTATTTTGAGTCCAAAAACCACTAAAAATTTTCAAAGAAAAAACTTAAAAATTCAAAAATACTTAAAAACTTCAAAAAATATAAAAAATTGTAGAAAATCCCAAAAATTGTAAACTGAAGTTCTGTAGTCTTCTGTTTTTATTATCTTTATTTGAAAATTAGTTTGGAAAATATTTGTGGCTGTTTGATATTTTTAATTCCCATTTTATCCCCAACCAGTAGCTTATTCACTGTTTTGCTTTATTTTGCTATTTAAAAATATCAAAAACATTCTGAAAAATCTTAAAAAAATCACAAAAACAGTAGAAAATTATAAAAATCCCAAAAACATTATATTTCTGAATTTTTGGATATTTTTGCATATTTTTATAAATAGTGTAGCACCTCCTTTATTCCCATGTTTATATTTTCCAATATTGAAAAAGAAAAAAATAAAAATAAAAAATACAAAAATTAGAAAATTAAAAAAAATCAAAATACAAAATACAAAATTAAAAATTAAATAAAAAATAAAAAAATTAAAAACCCACAAAAAATTTTGTTGGCTAAGTAGTCTAATTGACCTAGATTTTGACTTTGTCTACTCTGCACCTTTGTTTCCTGTGTTCGACCCCTACTTGCTTGCCACTGTACATTTTTAGTAGGGTATAATAAATTTTAATCCTTGCTATTGATTGCTTGATTGATTGCGTGGGTTAATTGTTGATGAACGAGGAGGCTTGAGTAGTCGCATCAGCGACAGTGAGTCTGATTTGTCAGACCACTATTTAGCGGCTCTCACTTTTATCGTTTTTCAGGTACACGACAAAGGGAGCATTGATATATCTGAGTTGTCTTCTGAGAGTACCTTTCGAGTGAACGGCCAGCGGCTCAAGCCATTTCTAGATCACGAGCCGTGGGTCGTTGATGTTGCCCCTATTCACTTTGCGTGAGATGTGGTCTCTTCACTCACATCCATTGCATCTCACGCCTGATTATCACTGTTCTTCCGACCTGTACAGATCCAATTGTCCATATCACTCTATTCTTTAGTCCCACATCCCTTTTCTCATCCTATGATTATGCTATACTTAGGGTGTACTTTACCCTAAGTATAGGGGGATGTAGGACCTTCGGGTATTCTTTTGATTCTTTCTACCCCTGTTTTGCTGCCTATACTTAGGCATATTTTACCCTAAGTATAGGGGGGTAGGACTTGTACATCCTTCACTCGGATTTCCCTTCATGTACAGATGCTATACTTAGGATTACTTGATCCTAAGTATAGGAGGAAACCACCGAGTTCTCCTCATTCTATTCTTTCATTCATCTCTGTATTTAGCCATTCCTTTTCACTTCCCTATACTAAGCATGAGTTATGTCTTCTTCATCGCTCTTGATCACTCTGAGGACATCGTTCGAGCTAAGTATAGGGGGTGTGTATATATTTCATGTATACTTTAGCCATAACTCGTACTTTGTGTGAGTGTGTGAATAAATAAAAATGGCTAAAAACCCATGAAAATTAAAATTTTTTCCTTGTATATAAAATTCATTTTGCACATACTTATTTATTTATACAAATTATTTTTTGTACAAATGATTGTAAAATGATTTGTGTAAAGGATTTGAAAATATTTTCATAGCAAAATTATGTATATAGTACAAAATTTTTCCAAAATGTTTTGAAAACAAAAAGTTTGCAAAAACCTTGTGTAGATGTTTGTAAATATTTTGCAAAACTTGCATTCATGCATACATTCATGGTTTCAAACAATTTTCAAAAATTTTGCATGATTGAAAATATTTGTAAAGTCACATTTGTAAATAGCATCTTTGTAAATACTTGTATAGTTTTTCCTGGATCATAGTTGACATTTAAACTAGCCTGGAATTAAATTGGGAAATGGAGCTTGATTAAGATCTTAATCCACCTAATTCTAAGAGGAACCTTATAGGACTTAGGGTTAAGGCTTTTCAGGTCCATTGGGACTTAATTCTTTGAGTCCACTAGGCTATGAGCATATGTCATCTTGATAAGCCTAAGTAGAGCACTTAACAACACACGCATGACTCTTAGAGACAATGGCTTGACTTACACCAGCACTTTACACATAGCTCTCCACGGATGAGGTGGTGAGGAGGCAGTTTCCTTTGGCTTGGGGTAGCATATGAGGGTAGTACTTCTAGGCGGAACCTCTCTTCTTCTTCTAGTGAAGTAAGTGCGTCTCAACTTGGTCTAGTGGTGATGAAGTCTAAAGACAGTAGTCGTGGGTTGCAATAAAGCTTCAAAAGAGGGATAGTCTACTGGCTCAAGAGGAAAAACTCCTTATATATATGTCGCACCATGTAGATATGTTGTACAGTTGCACATGAAAAAAACGTGCAAAAAGAAAAGAACTCCAAAAAATGGTGGGTCGGATTGAAAATTTAATAATCCCACCGGAGCGTATATAGTCAAATAAAGCAAAAGTTTATGGTATACATGTTACTCTCATGAAGCTTGCAGCGGGAGACTCGGCTACACTGGTTAGAGCTCCCAAGGATACATGGTTACACTGGCCATGGTCCATTCTCTTCTTCCCCCTCTTCTTGAGCCGGTTGCACTTGAACTTAAAAGGGAATACCCCGCTTCTCGAGGATGGAGTTGCTAGACTGAGGCATTAGAGTTACCAGGTTGGGGGAGGTTGTTTCTTTGTTACTTCTGAGGTGGGGAGCTACATATCACTTACACCGCATGGAAAGATTCATGGTCATTAGAGTTTGTGTATGTAGACTTGTTCTGATCTGGTTTATTGAGGAGTCTTGTCCATAGATTGGTGGAACTTAGAGGCTGTTGAGTTTTAAGCTTAAGTCCAAATAAGGTTCCGACACATTAATAATCCAAAGATCTGATCGAGCTCCATATTTCAATTTAATGAAGGCGAGTTTAATAATCAGCCTTAATCCATGTATATTCTCCTCTTTTTCTTTTTCTTTTTCACTTCTTTTTCAAATAAGTGTTTGCTAAGGGACTAGCAAAGCTTAAGTATAGGGGGGTGCTGAATACCCATATTCATCACTCTTTATTCTTATATTTTAGCTACAAAAACCTTTGCAAATACATGTATATTCTTGTAAATACAAATAATTACCAAAGTGCATGCATTGTATAAAGTTTAATAATTAGCATGTTTTTGTGCAAAAATAAAAGAATAAAGAGACAAAAGAAAAAGAAGGAGATATTTAGAATAAATATTGAGCGACCTAATCCCAAGGGAGGGCTCAGCATGGGCCTGACCGCATAAATGCCCAAGTAGAGAGAGATAAGGAAGCTCATGTGTACATATACCTGTAATTAAATAAAAATAAATATTTTCCTCTAAAAATAAAAATAAAAATGGATCATATTTATTTGTGAATATTTGTATATATTTGTAAATATTAAATTAAAATAAAAATGAGAAAAACAAAACAAAATTAAAAACAAGTGAAAATACCCCTCATTATTGTACATAAGCCATGTACATAAAATCACTTATGTATTTATTTCACCTTGTAAATAAATCAATAAAATTCCATAAAAATATGTATATACTCCCTTATTTCATAATGTATATAAATAAAATAAAAAATCACAAAAATAAAATAAAAACAAAAAGAAATAAAAATAAAAATCAAAGCCACCTTGTATAAATATCATACATGGATATAAATAAAACTATTTATTTCAACCATGTACATAACTAATAAAGATAAATTAAAAATACCATATTATTCCAAATATTATCCTATAAATAAATAAAATACAAAATTGGGATAATTTGTATAAAAATAAACAATTAAAAATTCAAAATTCAAAATACATATGTATATAATGTATATAATAATAATATTTTGTAAATACCTAAATTATATTTCAAAAAATAAATAAAAATCACAAAAAAATAGTTTGAAAGTAAATAAACATTTTTCATGTTTTAAGTTTTTCGAAATTAATCCATTTATTATTTTTTATTGAATTATCAAGTATTTAATAAAATCTGAATTTCCATTGGTCCATGGAGGATTGTTGACCCCCGGTCAACTTCTCCCCTGGACCACTGAACCCCGGATCCGAGCCCGCGACCCGATTTCTCGACATTTTCTACACTCGATCCGATCACTAAATCCGTTAACCTCGGGTCCTAATCCGACCTTGATCAACTCTGATCCACGCTCGGGGAGGATTTTGGGGATCTGCGCTTCGAGTGTCTCACCCGACTCCCAGATAGCCGGACCCCTAGGCATATATAGTCCGAGCTCCGCCTCCATTTTCTCGCATCTTTGGCTCATCTCTCTTCACCCTAGGACCTCCATAGCCTTCGCAGGAGTGACAACTTGCGTTCGGCCGTGTCGCAGCGAGGAGGGAGCGACCGGGCCACTGATACGGCGTCTTTGCACCGCCGTGCGCCGCCCAGAGGTGGTGCTCGAGCCTCGGGCATCGAGGGCCCTTGAGGCTAGGACCTGGAGCTTCCCCATCTCTTCCCCAGTCGACCTCGACCAATAGGTAATTCCCGTTCTTCCTTTATTTCTATAATATACCTTTTCGCCCAAATCGCCCCGTCGCCGACGAGCCCTGATTCCGACCACCCTAGCTCACCTTCCGACCATCGGAGTCACCCATCATCTCCGCC
This sequence comes from Ottelia alismoides, assembly GCA_037367405.1. Classification (NCBI taxonomy): domain Eukaryota; kingdom Viridiplantae; phylum Streptophyta; class Magnoliopsida; order Alismatales; family Hydrocharitaceae; genus Ottelia; species Ottelia alismoides. Next base: position 846,241 of record JAZKJV010000268.1, read on the forward strand.
TTTCCCCCGCGCACCTTCTCCGCCCAACCATTCAACACAGTTCGCAAAAGGAACTGGGAATGGGGCTCCACCGCCGTCGCTTCGCCGGAGCCCCTTCGTCCCGACGTACAGATCACCTCCACCACCCCTAACCGGGTCGAGGCACTTTACCCTCGACCCAGGAGTCTGTTGCCTTGTTTTGCAGGTCCAAATGAGTCCACCTGAGGGCTCTACCTTCTGGAGCAGCAGCTCCTCCTCCGCCGACGTCGCCTGAGCTCTCTGGAGCTCCGCTGCATCATCGGAGGGGACCATTAGACGCGGGGGGGCCCAGACGCATCTGCTCCGATCTTCAGCAGCCCCCGAGGAGCTCCCCTGCACGCACATGAGCCCGGCAAAACTCGTCGGCGTCGAGTTCGTCGAGCATCCTCCGCAGCCGTCCGATCGTCCTCCAGCTCCAGATTAGATCAGATCCGTTCGTTTGAGGAGCTGCCATCACCATCAGATCTATGGAGGCTTGATCGTGACCGTCGACTCAGCGAGGCTTAGCCACAGCGCTCCATAGCCGTCCGATTACCCATGTGGCACGTCCTCCACCGTCGATCAGAGCGAGGGTTAACTAGAGGAGGCGCCCGCTACTCCTAACCGACCGATCAGCCCCGTGGCGTCACTCCAGCGCTCGGATTTAATAAAGGGTGAATATCTCTTAGGCCCTTAGCTTTTTAGTTGTTAATCTTTAGTCCTGTAAATATTTTAGAACTTTTATTTTAGTTTGGTAATTTGCATAGAGGACCCTGTCATTTCTTGTATTTGCACTTATACCCCTATATGTAGTGGTGCACGTGCTTCGACACGTGATTTTGAGGGTTATTTGCATGTATGGGCCTTATGTTCTAGGGTGTTAATGAATTAAATTATGTTTTTTGATATTTGCAAAAATGCCCCTGTGAGTGTTGTATTTGTGCATTTGCTTTATTTCGTGGGTTTTTTATACTTTTGCCCCGGGACTTTTAGTACGTGTTACTATATAGTCTAGGGACTTAAGTTTATTGCAATTAGGTCCCTGAGCACCCAGGTCACGCATTTGGTGCGTGAGTTCTTGGAGAAATTGCACTGGGTCCCCTGGAACTTATCTTAATTGCGTACAGGTCCCTGTGCACTGTACCCTTGTGTTTGATGTTAATAAAATAGCAAACCTACTCCAAATTTGATGAAAATTGGAAACATGGCTCTTGCCATGGTGTAAAATTTTCTCTAATTTTTGGAGACATTTCTGAGCACTTTTGATATTTTAAAAATTCAAAAACAAGCATTTTTGTTAATGTTTAGCTCTAAAATTTACAAAAAAATATTAAAATACATTTAAAAATTACAAAAAAATTAGACAGTGTTTGTTCTGTTTGGTTTGATTTTCTGACCAATTTTGGTCATTTTTAGATTTATAAAACCCATAAAAATTGAAAAATACTAAAAACCCCATAAAAATTCTAATAAATAATTGAAAAATAAAAAATTAATAATTCTAGTGCCTAATATTTCCTTGTATTTTCTACTTTACAGGAAAATTACCTTTAGATCTTGACAGGGCCATTTTACGTTTTAATTTGACCCTCTAAGTCTGACTGGACAGCAGCACTCTTTTCTTATCTTCTTTTATTTTTATCAAATTCCCTAAAAATCAGAAAAATCCCAAAAATTAACCAAAAACATAGAAAAATATAAAAAACATAAAAACATTTTTGTTCGATTTTTTTGACTTATTTGAGTAGTTGAATAATTGTGTGAAGTTGTTTGTATCCATGATTTTATTATTTTTTCATTATCTAAAAATCCAAAAAAATATAAAAATACTAAAAATCCACCAAAAATATCTGTCTTTTATTTTTCACTATTTTTGACTACTTCGTAGGCCGTAAGGCCATCACGCGCTCCCTGAGTTCTTGAGTTTTGTCGTGTATTGATCTTTATTTGGTGGTCGAATAATTTTTCTTGTTGAGCACCCGAGCGACTGAGGTCGCAATGACCGCTTTTGATTTATCTACCTTGGTTTCTCGGTGGTTTTTGTGCTCATCAGATGCCAATGCAACCTGTCATCATTTGTGATGTCTTTGATGCCTGGGGCATCAACTTCATGGTCCCATTCCCTGTTAGCCACGGGGTTGAATATATCCTTCTTGCGGTAGATTATCTATCCAGGTGGGTGGAGGCTATCCCAACCCGAGCCGCAGACAGCAGAACTGTTTGTAAATTCATCAGAGATCATATCATCTCTAGGTTCGGGATTCCCAAAATGATGATATTAGATGGGGGTAGCCATTTTGTAAATCGGGAGGTGAAGAAACTCCTGAAGGACTACGGCATCGAACACCGTGTCGCTAGCCCTTACCACCAACAGACTAATGGTATGGCTGAGGTGTCGAATCGGGAGGTAAAGACTATATTGCAAAAGCTTGTCCGCCCAGACAGGAAGGACTGGTCTCAGATCTTGGATCAGGTCCTATGGGCGTATAGGACCCAGCTTACAAGACACCGCTAGGAACCTCCCCATTCCGAATGGTATTCGGAAAGCCGTGCCATTTACCCGCAGAATTAGTGCATAAATCAGAATGGACAATTAAGAAGGTCAACTGGAACACACACCTTGGGCAGAAGCAGAGAGAAATGGATCTGAATGAGCTTGTGGAAGTCAGAAACCGCGCATATGACAACAGTTTGGTGTACAAGGATAAGGTGAAGCGTTGGCATGATAGGTATATCAGACGAAAGACCTTTGTTCCTGGACAGAAGGTATGGTTGTTTAATGCAAGGCTAAAGACCTTCCAAGGCAAGTTGAAGTCCAAGTGGACGGGCCCATTCATTGTCCGAGCGGTGCATGATAGCGGATGTGTCGAGATCTCAGATCTCGCAGATGACGCACCGACATCCCTTGTGAATGGACAACTGTTGAAACACTTCGTCGAATCCAATGAGCAGTTAGTCCATGTTGAGGAGATTGTGTTTATGCGCGAGACGGATTCAGCAGATACACCTCGAGCCGCGCAGGAGACCTTGCAGCAGTGAGCTCCAGCCATCAGCAGCATCTTGAAAGATTCAGACCGACTCACTTGTATATACCATCATTCCTGTACATTCTGTCCTTTCTCCTCCCACGACTCTAGTAACTCATCCCAGCTTCATCTATCTCTATCTTGGACTATACTTATGATGACCAGATCCTAAGTATAGGGGGGATGAGCCACCTGAGTCTGTTCTCTGTAAATCCTCCAGATCACATCGGTTCTCATACTCACTCCTTTCCTATACTTAGGCTGACCAGAGCCCAAGTATAGGGGGGACCGATGCCCACATGTATATACTCATCCTTTTCCCCTCTTCCCCTCATCCGTCCCATTTTTGATCTTCTTCTACACTTAGGCTGCCAGAGCCTAAGTATAGGCGGGCGGAGCGACTTCTATACTTTTGTAATTTTAGCTATCCTGCGCTTAGCACAAGCTATGTCTTTTTGGTCGCTTTTCGTGCTCTGAGGACATAGCACACGCTAAGTATAGGGGGGCATGTATATATTACATATATACTTTACTCATAGCTCGTACTTTCGTGCACTTTCACGTATTTTTGTATATATTATGCTATAATTACAGGGTGGGTAACAATTGAAAAATTTTTTTGTAAAATACATTGTATAATCTAATAAAATATTTGTATCATAGGAGGTATATCAGAGTGTCAAAAAAACTAATAAATGTGTTGAAAATAAAGGCTTCTTATTTACTCTTGCACATCATCTCTGCATCTGAAAAGAAAAAGAGTCTTGCATTCCAATCATGTATATAGCATATCATCCACCCATCATCTGCATACATTGCATTTGCAAGGTGAAAAGCTAGTGGGTTCTGAACCAAGTTATGAGTAGATATTGAGGATGGACTTGATTTGACCTTAATCCACCTAATTTCAGAGGAACCTTATAGGAACTGGAATTAAGATTTTTCAGGTCAAGTGACTTAATTCTTTGAGTCTGCCAGTCTATGTTCACATGTCATCTTGATTGGTCTAAGTAGAATATCCCGTGCACACGCATGATTCTTTTAGACAGTGGTCTAACTTGGACCAGCACAATGCACGTAGCTCTTCATTGATGAGGTGGTGAGGAGGTGGAATCCTTTAGCTTCGAGTAGCACACGGGTGGAAACATCCGTCCTCCTCTAGGGAGGGTAGTGCATCTCAACCTAGTCTGGTGGTGTTGAAGTCTAAGGACAGGACGCTGTGGGTTGCAATAATGCTTCAAAAGAGGGATAGTCTACTGGCTCAAGAGGAAAAACTCCTGATGTACATGTTGCACCTTGTATATAGTTTTAAAAAAATTGCAAGAACTAATAAAAATAGACAGGTCAAAGTAAAAGTAAAATATTGCCTGTCGGAGTATGTATATTAGCAAGAAGTCTGCAGCTGGATGACTTGGCTACATTGGTCATGCATCCCGGGATAGGTAGCTACACTGGTTACCGTCCATTCTTTTCTCTCCCCCCTCCTCTTGAGTTGGTTGCACTTGAACTTAGAAGAGAATACCCCGCTCCTCGAGGAAAGAGTTACTGGACCGGGTTATTTGAGTTACCTTGATAGAGGAGGCTGGTTCTGAGCCATTTATGATGTGGAGAGTTACATTTCACTTACACAGTACAAGTAAGAATCATAGTCATCAGAAATTTGCGTCTGAGGATTTGTTCTGACCTGACTATTGAGGCGTCTTGAATAGAAGACTTGTGGAACTTAAAGTCTGTTAGGTCTTAAGTTCAAATCCCAGTAAGGTTCTGCCACACAATTAATCCAAAAGTCGAGTCAAGCTTCATTTTCAACTTTTGTTCATGACCTTGGTATGGAACCCAAAATCATTTCACTCTTGCATTTCATTTTAGTTGCTCAGGGATGAGCAAGGTTTAAGTATAAGGGGTCGATGAATCTGTGATTCATCACTCTTAGAATTGAAAATAGAGCTTTGTTCCCGAGTATATAGATGCATAGTTCTACTTATATTGCATAATTAACATTCATGCATACAGTGATAACATTTGCATTTAGCATTCATATATTGCATTAAATAAGAAATCAAGATCACTTGCAAAATATCTCCCTATAAAACAACACCTCCCTTATGATATATAAACACCTTTAATAATATAAGGAAGAAAGTCAGAGATCTCCTTTGTAAAACACCCAATAAAACCCTAGAACCCCTGGACCTTAGAAGGCCCATAATGCTCTTGTACCAACTCCAAAATAGGTCTACTCACCTTCAGATGAATACACATCCAGAGACCTTTAAGATGAGACTAATTTCATCCAATTCGGAGCTTGTAGGAAGAAGTTGGGTTTTTGGGCCTCTATGTGTACTATATATGTGTATATTTGTATTCCTTTATTTTTGTATCATATTGGACCTCATCTCCATTGTTGGTCAACATAAAACTTGTAGATCTCATCAAGATCTACAACTTTCATGTTTTGAGTTTTTCCAAATTCGGCCTCCTTCTCTCTCTAATCTCATTTCTTCTTGCAGCCACTCACAGCTGGCCACGTGGCGTCCTCTGATAGCGTCAGTGGCCCGCTCCCCTTGCCTTAGCCGCCCGCGCCCACAGCCGCTGGATCTTCATCCCTATCCAACGGTTGCGCCACCTCCACGTACACCCTTTATTCCCTGCCGTTTGATCTTCCCAGGTCTTCATCACCACCGTCCTTGAGCGCCTCTCCCTCATCACGCCACGTGGCGGCTTGAACACCGCTTGATCGCGCCCTCAACTTTCTATCACAGCCACTGATTCCACACCTCGCGCCTCGGCCATTGGATTAAGCCTGGATCAAATCTGAGCCGTCTGCCAACGCTTGCACTCAGACACGCCACGTGGCGCACCGCTAACCCTTAGATCGCTTCGCCTCAGATCAAATCCAAGCCGATCCTTAGCGCTTTCTTCTCCGCCGTTGGATCACAAGATCCAACGGCCAGGACCTTGTCTTCTACCTCCGGTTGGCCTCTCTCCCACGATCTCCACTGAGTTGACCCGTCACCCCCTTTCTATTCTCGGCCCCACTCCTGCCACCTTCTCCGACCGCCAACACCACCACAATGGAGCCCATTCTTCCCTCATCCTCGCCAGCCCCCTCGCTTCCCACGACTCCCACCAAAGTTGCCCCACGATGACCACGAACCTCACTTCATCACCAGCTACCCCATCACCTTCACCCTATAAATCATCGTCCTCCGGCCACATTCTTCCCTATCCGCCATTACGAGAGGAACCCTTGAGCTCAGAGCAATCTATTAGTGACAGCAATTGAGTGTATCTCCAAGCGACGACAGGCCTTCACCTCCGGCGAGATCCACGACGTCGCCACGTCGTGTTGCAACTCCTCCGACGAGTTGCGTGAGCTCAGGCCCTCTACCAACCTTCGAGCGACGACCAGGAGCTCAGATCCGAGCTCCATTCCCCAGGTAGCATCCTCCATTCTCCTCTGATCTTCTCCTTATTTTCTCCTTTGATTTCTCCGATTAAATTCGCCCTCCGCAATCATCTTCTCGCTCCACTGTCCTCCCTCCGAACTCCGTGACGGAGCTCCGATCTTCGCGCTACCATTATTTTCCTCAAACGTCGTACCACACCTTTCACCGATGCCAGCTCCGCCACCTGGGCGAAGCTCGATCACCGAACACCCCCCACTGCTACGCAGGCCTCACCATTCACCCAGCACAACTCCACGAGCACGCGCACGCTTCAGCTATATCTCTAACCCCTGCAGGTACCTTCACTGTCACTTGTCGGAACTTCGTCGAAGCTCCCTTCGAGCTCCTCCGTCACCAAGCTCCAGCGCACCTCCTCCACTCCTGAGGCCACCGGACGCTTTGCCACCTCGCCCCGCATCTTCCGACTACGTCACAGTCTCCCACGCCCCTCGTCGACGGCTGGAGGACAGGGCGGAGCAAGCCCAGCTTCACCGGAGCCCCGCCTTCTCCTCCGCAGGAGGCGGAGGGCCGTTGGGGACGACATCCCACAGCCGTTCGATCATCTTGATCGAACGGTCAGAATCACGTCACGTCGCCTCGCGAAGCAGCCATAGGATCAGGCGGATCCCATGCGTCTGGTCAGGCCACGTCACCATCAGCCAGAGCAGCCCAAGGCCATTGGATCCCTCTAGATCTAGTGGTGCTTCGTCGTCCACATCACACTCTTCATCGAGCTCCAGGTACCGTTGGATCAATCTAGATCCAACGGTCACGGATCGCACCACGTCGTCACCTCAGGGGCGAGCCCATCGTCGTTGGATCGATCAACGATCTGATGGACTCAGACACGCCACGCGTCATCATTCCGCAACCGTTGGATCGGCTGAGATCCTACGGACTTGATCGCGCCATGTTGCCCGATCCGAGCCTCTTCCCCGACCTCTAAGCTCGGATCACCCGAAGCTTCTTCGAGCCTCGATCCGAACCTCCAGAGCAGCCGAGCCTCGTCCTGAGCTGCCGATGTCCACCGAGCCTAGGGCACCCCACGTGATATGCACGTGCGTCCTGGGCAAATTGCATTGAGGCCCCTGAATGTTTGTGATATTACATTTCAGTCCTTGTGAAGCGACCCATGTGAGGAGCACGTGCGTCTGTGGAGAAATTGCATCTACCCCCCTGCATTCTAGGTAATTGCACAATAGTCCTTGTCAGCATATTTTATTTTTAGCAATTTTAATTCATGTATTGCATTTTATACCCCTATCTTTGCACGCATATTTAGGCATTCATCTTAATTCATTTTTTAGTTTTAAAAATTGCATTGTGTAGCTTACGTTGTCCTACTTATTATGTGACACGTGTCAAATTTTTGTAATATCAGTGGAATTTCTTATTAATTAATTGGTTCATTTTTGTCATATTTGGCCCAATTTCACCTTTTAATTAATAGTAATTTCTCTGTGACTCCAAAAATTCCTAAAAAATATCATTAGATCTAGGATAATTAGCTTCACTTTGCATAAAAATTTCATCCTAATTGCACACATTTCGAGGCCTAAATAATTCATTTGGTGAATTCCTTAATTTTTTTAATAGGTTCATTTCACATCAAAATTAAGGTCTGATAATTTTCCTAGATTCCTCATCTTTAGATCTATCTAGGATAATTTTTATTCCCAAAAATATTGTGATTTGATAGTTATTAAAATTAAATTAGTTAAAATCACCCTGCATTCATTTTTAATTCACAGTTAATTCATTTAGTATCGGAAAATACCCCAAAAATTAGGGTAACTTAATTACATCATATTTCATCATCTGGCCACGTTTCATTAGTTTTGGACTTCATTTGAACACTTATCTGATTTAACTTTTAAACTGGCCTAATTTTGCATGTGCTTTGCATAAAAAACCGAAAAAGAACAAAAATATTCCCTCTGAAAATCGAACATTGGAAATTTGCTAAAAATTCACCTAAGGAGACAGCTGCCTCCCTGAGTTCGACCTTGGACTCCCAAGTAAAAAAAGTTGCCACTCGAAATTAAGTTGTAAAACAAAAATTAAAAGTGGTTTTTGATCTGCTCTCATTATCCGACTGCAACGAATATTAGTAATTAATTTGAACATTAATTTGCTCGAATTAACAAGGGTAGTGGGAGACAGTTATCAGTGACCTACATTGAAATTTTTGCAAGATTTGCATTGCCTACTCTTGTTGCATTTATACTCGGTAACACTGACAATTCTATTACCGACACTTTTAGGTCTGCCACCTCAACCACTTCCCTTTGTTCTTGTTATTTTTTGATCTTTAACAACATCATTCCTCACATTCGAATTGATTTGTGGTGTGCATCTACCATATCTATAATGATCCAGATTTGAAGCTTGCAATTTCTGAATTTCTTTGTCAATCCTTTCTAATTCCTTTTTGCAAAATATAATAAAACATTGCAGTCCACTAATCTCGCAGTAAATCCTGAGCAAATTCTATTCAACGTGGCAGCTCAATCATGTTGCATACTTCTGTAAACTAGATAATTGACGGAGTTCTTTATATTCCGTGTTCATCATTTCAGAATAGATTCATCTCCTAAATAATGAAAATTTCATATATTCAAAACAACCATTGTATGTTTGCATGGGATACCTTGGAATTCTATCTTTTTACAACTACAGGATAGCTTTGAGGTAGTATTCGAAAGTAAATCTCCGTTCTTGTTCTTAATTTCCCCAACTAAAGATACCGAGTTTCATTCATTTCATCTCCAATGCTTGTAATGTTTGCATTCAATATAAAACTATCGTTTAATTATCTTTGAAAAAAGTAAAAAAAAACTTTTTCTGTATAACAATGACATTTGCTTCCCCATTACCCATGTTGTCCTCAGCTTTGATCTTTGATTAATTGTATTGTTGTCCATTCCATTCTCCCTTTCTCTAATTCTTTGAAGTGATGCGTGGAATCTTGATATAAACTCCAAGAGTGAATTTTGCTCGGTAACATGGCTATGGAGGAACAAATTCATACGTTCACCTTGTTGTGTGCTCCTCAATCCAGCATAGAATGAGTCTTTAGAGTAGATATCTATCCCTTATATCTTATTGTAAACTTTCAGAAAGCCATTTGATTTATGTGAGACCAAACTCCTCAAAAATTGAAGACAATGAGCTTTCAAAATAGACTACGCTTTTCGCATTCCTTATCAGTTTACGTTTGACATTAGTACTTCATCAATATCTTTGATACGTCCTAACTTTGCCTTCAATTTGACCATAATATGTCATGTACAAAATTTTTGGATCGTACTTGGGAGAGAGAGCAATTGCAGCACAAATAGCTGGATCTCATTAATAATAGAAATTGGATGCTTTCCCATTGTCTCGACAAATTTATTAAACAGCCACACAAAGGATTCAATGGTTTCCCAGTTTAAGAATGCACTACCAAAAAATATTATTTTGTTATGGTTATTAATACCGCAGAATGATCCAAAAAATAGCTTATACTCGTTCATTCTATATGTTGTACCAAATGATAATGTATTACCAAATAAGGAGTAATCTTGCCTTGAAACAAAATCAATCCATATATAATGAGTCAAGCAATTGTCTTCATCTACTTTAAATGAGTAGAAAAAATTAGATGTCATCTTCTAGCATTTTGCAAAATAGTCTGAAAGCAATTACGCATCATCCATGCTTGCTTTTCTTATGATCTCTATGAAGATTGTAAATATCCCTGACTATACCACCAGCTTGACTATTGGATATACACCGTTGTCAAGAAAAAATGATTGTTTTGATATAGATATATGTCAACATCTGGCATCGACTTAACAAGCAACTTTGTTGCTTCGTAAATCTTCTATTAGCATTGAGATACATGCGTTTGTTAGGGAAACCCAACTCATGTTATGTATCTTAAAACATGACCACAACACGATCCAACTCTATTTGTCGTAAACTGATTTCCAACAAAGCTATGCAACCCGTTCGTACAGGATCAACCCTTCTTTCGTTCATATCAAATATATCCCCTTCATTATCGTTGTTATAATATGGATACTTTGTTTTTCTTTTGCCATTAGCTATTGTGTGACCTTCTTTCTAACATAAAAATCTTTTGAATGCAACAACCTTTTTCTTTGAACAACGATCTATGCTATGATGGGTACCAACCTTTCCAACATTAAACCCAATCCTCGTTGCATAAATTTCGTAAAAATTGTATGTGTCTTCTATTGAACCAAATGCCATACCTTCTTCGGAGACATCTGAAATATCACATTGTTCTTCTATAAAAGTTATTGTCTTGCATATCTGAAAGTTGATTCAAATCATTTATAATACAATGAATATTATAGAATTCAAGATGTGTTACAACTGTCGGTAATAAATAATACAATTTAGTATATTGTAAAGGTATTTGTATATTAATATTGGTATTGAGCTTTATCTAAAAGGCTGAATCTAGAAACTTTGAAAGTATGATGATGGGCTACTCAAACATGTAAACTGTTTGTATAAAAAGATAGTATAATGTCAATATCTTTGGTATCTACAAGACAAACTACTCTAAATGACAGCAAGATTCGTATTTGGCTATTTACAATGAAATATAAAATGAGATGCAGTTTTGTATATTAAGATCAAAACTAGTATATCGATCAACATTTCTGTATTTCAAATGATTGAGTTTTTGAAATCAACATCTGAAGTGTAAAATGGCATACTATTTTGTATATTATGATTGAAACAAGTACATGGGTTAATACTTCTGTATTCAATGATATATATATACACACATACATGCATGCATGCATGCATACATACATATATGAGGTTGGGGAGCTTGCACCAAGGTGCATGTATCTTTACATGCACTTGTCACACAAACACCTATTTTTTATTTTTTTTTTGAAATGAAATCGTGTGGGACTTAGATCACCATATATCACCATCGAGTCATTCAGAATTCAACTTAATTCAACACTTCTAACCAATCCATCAAGACTGCGAAATTTTAACTATATCAGAATTACTGAATTTTAGTCATTACAGATGAACATGTTAGGAATGTATGTTTTACACGAAATTTGAAACATGTATTCCACTATTAATTCTAAATAAATCCCTAGAAGTTTTTCTTCAAAAAATGGGTATTTGTGGCTCCAATGCATGTAAAGCATGCACCTTGGTGCAAGCTCCCCAACCTCTCTCTCTCTCTCTCTCTATATATATATATATATGTGTGTGTGTGTGTGTGTGTGTGTGTGTGTGTGTGTGTGTGTGTGTGTGTGTGTGTGTGTGTGTGTGTGTGTGTGTGTACGCGCGCGCGTGTGTATTTGTATTTGGTAGGATACATCAGAAACATAGAAGGAGATGCAATTTTGTATATTAGTAAAGAAAATGTATATGGGTTAACTTATTCGTATTTGAAAAACTTAACTTGCAGAAGTATGTAAAACTAAGAGATAAATACATGCATTGGTTAACACTTCGAATTCCTCTATTCACTAAACACCTAACACAAATCAATCTGCAGCCAAGGAGCTAAGATAATACTATTGAATCTTCAAAATGAACAAAAACACAGATAAATCCAAATGTTCACCTCTGCTACTTCGATTTCTTCATAATGTTCTTTGAAGCCATTATGCTGGGAAATAGGTTCTTGCAATATGATGTTGATCAATGCATTGTTATCGTCTTCGCAAACGATTGGATGACATGATGAATCTGCCATTCTTTGAGGAACATGCAAGTGATTCAATTTTCTTTCAGATTCATTTTGCGGATTTTTGGGAAACAAAACATGCGAACAATAATGGATGTCTAATTAGGAAAATTATGAAATGTGTGATAAACGAGAATCTATTAATTCCAAAATTACTAAATTCTATTTTTGGCGTGATGACATTTGGTAGATAATCGATTTTGGGAATATATGATGGTTATCATGAGAACCGTAGATGGAAAAGAAAAGATGATTCAATGAACCATATAATTGATCTTCATTGGTGATGGAAGGACCATGTCTCATTGGAAAGAAATCATATATATATATATATGTAAAAATGGGGCTGCCCCATCCTATTTTACGGTTTTTTGTTTTTTTCTAAAATTATGTCATGTAATTTCATCACTTTATCCCTCTAATATGCCATTCTAGTTTCATCAGAAACAGAGACTCATATGCCCTCCATCTAGGACAGGTAATTTTAAAGGTTTTAGAATTGATGTAATTGACCTATTCCAGATGGAGGCATGTGAGTCTCTATTTCTAACGAAATTGGAATGACATATTAGAGGGATTTAATGATGAAAATACATGACGGTATTTTGCAAAAAACATTCACCGAAATATGGCGCAGAGGTAGTTCGTTGGCTGGCCCTAGGGGACAGTCACATTAAACCCATATGTGTGTGTGTGCGTGTGTGTGTGTGTGTGTGTGTGTGTCTATCTATCTCTCTCTCTGTGTTAAATTGCAATTCAAATATTATGTAAAAAAACATTCCTAACATGCTCATCTTGATATGGTCAATTTCAGCAATTCTAGGACTGTTAAAATGTGATAGTCTTGATGGAGATGATTGAAGTGTCAAATTTAATTGAATTTGGCATGGGACCGTGATGATATAGGATGAATCTACATTTCATCACCTTTATTCTTTCATTTTGGCCATTAAACACTAGCTAAATGCATGTAAATAGCATTATTTTGTATACATTAATGTTCATTATTTATAGTATAAATAGTGTAAAAAATATTGTATAAATACAAAATAAAAGAATAGAGGAAAGAAAAGAAAATAAAAACGAATAAAATACCGAAGGTATTTTATGACTCTAATCCCCGGGACCTAAGCTTCTTGATGATTGGTTCGTCAAGGAATAAAGTAGGAGGAGATAAGGGTCAAAACACATAAAAATCCTATTTTATACCCTTTAGTAATTCATTTTTGGGATCCATTTTATTCCTTAATAATTTTTCATAAAATAAAAAAATTGTATACATAAAATTTGTAGATAAAATTACAAAATTTCATATAAAAATAATAAATATTGTACAATCTACACACAAAATAATATTCCAAAATCCCAACTTTTCATATCGGCATCTTTTCCATACAAACTCAAAATGCACGAAAATCACCTTTAATTGTATATAACTATTAATTAGCTTTTTTATAAAGGTGGTTTCACTTAATTTGGAGTCAAGTTGCAGAAGTTAGATTTTGAACCCTATTATACAATATACTTGAATAAAATGTTCATTTTATTCATTCTTTGTATTTTTCATTATTTCATATTTTTCTAATTTTGTAAATATTATTTATACTACATGTACTATTTGGAATAGAATAATATCATTCAAGATACTTTGAAATAAATTAATATACAAAATACTTGGATGAATGTACTATACATACAATAAATACTTATATTTATTTAAATGTATACATTATCTCAAAAAAGTATAAGTAAAAAAATTGTATATAAAAATAAGTTATAAATGTATAAATTAAATGTATGAAATAATAAAATTTAAAATACAAAATAAAAATAAAATACACATAGTATAGGTAAATATACTTGTAACTAAAACCCTAAAAAGTAATCTATAATAAAAAAACTAATAAAAAAATAAATATCATATTAAAATACTCTAAAAATAATAAACATTTTTTTATTTTATAACGTATATTTTATAAATTCAATTATTATTTATTAGTGATTTTAAAAATAATATAGGGTCGCCTTTTCCTTGGTTGGTCCATGTGGACCAACTAGATTGAGTCAAGAGTTGACCCTGGTCAACTCTCCTCCCCAAGAATAGCCTTATCAGAGCCTCGCTTTTGACTTTGGTTCTCATTTTTTTCTCCGATCAATGCAATCATCGATAAGATTGATTCCTTCATCACTTTTCCTCCTTAATCTATGACCTATCCCCATTGCTTCACCTACACCTCGCCCACCTCCATTCAACCATATCCTTCCTGGATCAGGATCAAGGCACTCCAAATCCTCCATTCATCTGAGTAGCCACCGCCTCATCGCATCCCTCCAATCCACAATCTGATGGGTCGAGGCAATTTTCCCTCGACCTTAATCTCTTTTTGCGCATGTCGCAAGAGTTGAAGAGCCCTAATCGAGGGTCGTTTTTGTCAAAGACCTCCTTCCAGGTTGTCGGAAAGCATCGAGCTCTAGGGGTTCGATCAGTAGCCCCCAAAACTTATTGAGACCTTTGGGAGACACACGGAAGCAACATGAACGTTTAGAGACCATTGGAGGCCTTTCAGGTGGTCGAAGTCGCGCCATACACTAGATCGAAGCTTGTCAGAGGTGAGTTCTTCGCTTGTTCTTCCACCATCTCTACCAGCCGTCTGATCAACACCCATTGCCAAACTGTACATGAGCCATTGGATGTGCCAAGCCTCAGCCGTTTATCTCCTCTACGAGATCTAATCTCGACCATACCTAATGAAGTGTCATCAACCGTTGAGCATGCGACACGTGTCAAGTGGATCTTTTACCGCCATTGGGTTATGCCTATTTGGGGATAAATTACATATCCAGTCCCTTTCCTTTTTCTCTTTATATTTTAGCCCTTTAAAATATTTTAAACATTTAAAATTTTTTGGTAAAAAATACAAGGAATCCCATGTATTTATTTCATATTCTATATGGGTCCGTGCCATGTCACCTCACCTATCGTACCACGTGAGGTGGCCATTTTGCATAGAAGCTCTCGCAACTTTTTGTACTTATATTTAGTCTATAAATTTCGTATTTTACTTATAAAATTATGAGATATTTTCTGAAAAAGCCTCACCTTTATTTTTAATTACAAAAATACCCTTTCTAGTTCAATTATTTTTGTGTTATATTTCTCTTTATTAAAACTAACATATGTACTTCAAAAATTATGAAAAATTAGGATTAAGTGCCTGCTAGTGTACACATTCAGGCTGTATTTTTATTTATGCATTTTACTACTTCTCCTAATTATTAAAAATAAAATTAGTATGTTTTTCCCCTGGTTGCCTTAAAAATACAAACAAATATAAAACCTTTTTAAAAAATTCAAGAAAAAATATTTTATGTAATTTAGTAATTTGAGCCTCTATACCAAAAAACTCTAAAAATAGAAAAAATCACTAAAAATCAAAAAACTCCAAAATCCTCTATAAAAATATAAAAAATCATAAAAATTCTGAAAATGTTTTCTATCTCTGAGTTTTCTTTGTTTTATTTATTATATATTAAATTAGTTTGTGGAATTTTTGATTTTATTTGCTATTTTTGATCTTCAAATCAATTTGGCCTAGTTATTTAATCGATTTTTGGTATATTTTTTACTTTAAAATAGATAAAAATTAACAAAAATATCTAAAAAATTAAGAAATTAGTATAATATTATATAAAACACAAAAATATTTTTGTTTTTCTATTTTGATTATTTTTACTAGTATTTATAAGTATATTACCTTATATTATATATATATAGTTATATATTAGACTATATTATATATATAAGAAAAGGAAATTGAAAATTAGAAAATGTAAAAATAAAATTAAAAAAAGAAATTTAAAACAAAAAATATAAATTAAAATTTAAAAAATATAATTAAAAACCCACACAAAAAAGAATAAAAGAACAAAAGAAAGAGGAACAATTTCGGATATAATGCCCCAATCTAATGTTTGCTACTTATGTTCGACACTCTACAAACTTGCACCATACACACATTTTGTAGAGTTAAATAAAATAAATGTTAACTCCACGCATTTATTTGCATATATATATTTTTTGTGGGTTAATTGTTGAATAAGAAAGATTTTTGTGAGTCGCCACAATGATTGTGTCTTTGCATCGTGAGGACATATCTGACCCGTGGTTTTTCCCTCTTTTCAAATGGTGCCATTGCCACGGAGCAACGTCATATAGATTGTGTAACTTTATTTATTCTCTCTTATCTCTTTTATGTATTTATCTCTTTATTTATTTTTCTATTTTATTTGATATTATTTTTAGATTGTCTAACCCTTCTCTTGCTTGAACTTGCTGCAAGGGATTGCGGATCGAGGGCAGATTTCTGAGGAGATTCGGTACATCCCCCGAGATTAGGAATCAGTTTTCTGACCTAGTCAGCAGGAGAGAGCAACATGAGAGAGCTTGATGAAATTTTGAAGACAATGCCATCCTCATTTTATTTGTTTATTTCATTTGCAAATTAAAGTGAGAGAGACATAATTTGGACTCTCCAGAACTCTGACACTTTATGAGTTCCACTGCATGAGTGATTATTCACTTGGAGGTCTCGTCGGTTTTTTTTGTATTTCTTCTCATTTCTTTTTCTTTATTTCATGATTTTATTTTTATTTGTTTTCTATGATTGAACCTTAGTTCTAGTTTCTTGACGATAGATTAGGTCCAAACACTTAATTATATTTACATGTACATATAGACTCATGCTTGGACTTAATCAAATAATTGTTGATTATTTGAACTTGAGACTGGGCCCCAAGAGAAACCTCACACGACTTGCAGGTTCCACTATGGTGGACACCAAGAGATTTCCAAGATCGAGCATTAGGTCTCTTTTCTAGATAATTAACATTTTGTGCTTCACGATAATAGCAGTTACTATCCTAGGGTGATTTCATCGGTTGTATTATTGCATATAGTCTAGTTATCAATTCTGCTTAGTATCCTTGCATGAAGAGAGCTAGAGGTAAGGTGAGCATTTCTATTTAACATTCATCATTGTTTTCGCCTCGCATTGCTTTTCATTCTCTCTCCCTCTAATTTTGTCATTTACGATTCAAAAAGAATTAACTCCTTGTAAGGTTAGTGTGTTCTTATTAAAAATCCCATAAAAATGATAATCAAGAAAATTTGTACTTCTAACATTACTCAACCCTAAAAACAAAAAGGAAAATCTTTGTTTTGGGGAGAGTAGGCCCCTCATTGTCTTCGTATTTTATTTTGATACATACATACTAAGGACTAGGTTCCCAATCTCAGGCCTACCAACGTGATTGTACAACTTTGTGAATTCACCTAACTCTAAAATTTGACAAGATAAAAAGATCGAACTTTCATGGTCATCATTGTGCTGAATGGTGAATTGAGGGGTGAATTGAGGGGTTTGTTTTATGTATAGTTGTTTGTGTTTGTTTGTGTGCATACTCAATCTTATCTATGCATTTACGTCTTTTTCTTGCATATCTTGATTTGACTATCATGTTCTTCCGATCACTTTATTTTTTTCGGAGATGGCTGACTGGAGTGATTTTTATCCGAACTTCGCAGATCCCACATACCCTCCAACTAGCCCACCTCCATTTTATCGGGAGGACTTTGCTCCTGATTCTTCTTTTTGTACATATCCTCTTAACCCATTTCAGGAATCATATTTGGAGTTTTACCCACCATCACCACCCTCATATTTCCCACCATCTCCCTTACCCGATACTGAACTGTGGGAGTCACCTCTCATGAAGACCATTATTGAGCCCTTGACCCAGATGATAGAGCACATGAAGGAGATGATTAATAACCTCACTAGTATAAATAAGAGCTATAGTGATGCTTCACTGTCTGTTGATATGTATTCATTTGAGGACAACCATGAGAGCCTACAATCGCCCAAAATACAAAAAGTGAGCAAAATCCAAAAATGCAAAAAGAAACCGAGAGACACGTATCCGAGTCAGCCTGTGAGGAGAGGGAACCCATGCCAGATCCTACACCCACTTACACATTCACCATAGTTCCCACCTTTCACCCCAAGTATGACACTATACAGACTGTTCTTAGTCATCTTTGTGTAGATTATGATTCCGATCTCCTCTTTTGTATGGAGGAGATATAAAATCTTAAAAAGATATTGATTGAACAATAAGTGGTGGCATCTATTCATGAGATTATTGAGGCCCCACTTTGCCAGGTCATGACCCAATTATCTGCACACTCACCCAAAAAGAGAAAGCGACAAAACGGATATGAGCGACACATTTTGACCCTGGCCATTGCCCACACCATCACTCACCACCCACACACTAGGAAAGGGAATACCGTTATACCTCTTGTAATATGCATTATTTATGAGTGTTCATGTGATCACACTCTTCTTGACGGTGGTTCTTCAATCAATTTAATACCTCATTGTTACAATCTCTTCATCTAGGTTATCTCAAGAAGGCCAAGATGAGTTGCTAGTTTGCTAATGGATCAATAAAGAGGCCAAAGGGTATTCTAGAAAATGATGTCATTCAGATCCAGGGCATGAGCTTCATTGTTGACTTTGTTGTAGTGCTCATGGAGACCTCCACCCATATGGAGTGTCCTCCAATCATCCTAGGATGGCCTTTTCTCGCCTCTATGAGAGCTATTATTGATTATGAATATGGAGAGATTCTCTTTTATTATGATGATGAGAGCGATGTGTTGATCACTACACTCACTGTTCACCAGAGACCTGCATCTGATGAGAGCATACCCGTGTTAGCCAACCTCGAGGACTATGACCTTGATGCTGATATCATAGAGTTTTACTTTATGTTGGATGATATTGGGACTCAAGAATTCCTCTCCAGGGAGGAAGACTCGAAAAGCATAGACCTTGGAGTTCCCTCTTCCGGTGAGTGGCGATGTATTGATGAAATCCGCGGTATTTACACTACAAACACCTTAGAGAGAAGAGAAAACCTAGTAGAGACTGGAGAGGCCGAATTTGACCTTACTTCTTTCATCAAGGAATTCAGGCCTTTTAGTTCTAACCTAATGGAGACTTCCTAGGCTGAGCACGACCACACTACTTCCACTGACCGGTCCATGCCTTTTCTCTTTGATACCACTAAGGACCTTCATCAGGTTGATCATGATCGGTTTGTGTCTACTTATGACCCCGACATTGACTTGCGCCTTATCAAATACATTCCTCCGAGGTCACGCAAGAAGGTATGCTTTATACCTTCTTGATCTTTGTATGTACATCTCTTTGTATACCCACTTTCGTTTTATTTCTTTCCATCTACCATTTTTTCTCATCCTCATCATTTCGTATGTTTTGCCTTGCTTAGGACATACTCTATCCTTGATATAAGGGAGGTGGATGAGTTGAGTGTTCTTTCTTCATTTTGTTTCATCACTTCGGTTGTTGCCTATACTTAGGGCTCTTTTATCCTAAGTATAGGGGGTTAATGCACACATTCTCCTCATCTATTTTCTTTTCTTGGTTTCTTTTTGTTGATCTCGTCCATTGTATCCTCTCCTTATCTATACGTAGGGATATATAACCCTAAGAATAGGAGAAGACAGATTGAGTTGTGATTTTTTCATTCTCACCCGTGACCCTCCCTGCATGTATAATACAGTCTGCTATACTTAGGATTAGTTCATCCTAAGTATAGGGGGGACAGTCCACTTCTCATTCATTCATTCATTCCTTCATTCTTTCACTCTTTATTAGGTCATTGTAGCATAGGCTTTCATATACTCAGTACGAGTTGTCTTCTCTTTTTTTCTCTGATCTATGGGGACATTGCTCAAGCTACGTATAGGGGGTCGTATATACTTCGTTATACTTTAGCCATGACTCACTTTCTTATTTTAAATAAGTATGGTCAAAAGACAATTAACTACACACTTGTATAAAAGTCATTAAAATTCTTTCAATATAGTGATTAATAAATTATGTTAAAAGTGATTTTTTGTAAAATATTTGAAAAATCATTTGAAAATTTGTTTGAAAGATCTTTTGAAAATTGTTTGGAAAATATTTTGTTAAATATTTTCAAACTTTGTAAAAATATTTTGTTTGTAAAAAATTCTTTTTTCGTTTGAAATAAAATATTTTGAAAAACTATTTGCAAATGTTTGGAAAGTGGTTGCAAAAATATGTTAAAATATTATATATATTGTTTGAAAAATCTTTGCAAAATGATTTTCAAATTTTGTAAAATATTTGTAAAAATTATTTGTCAAATTAGTTTTCAGAAATAAAGTTTTAAAAATGTTTGCAAATTCTTTTTAGATTATTTTGAGAACTATTTATATAATTCTAGCAAATAAAGATTCTTTACAAACCTTTTATATACAACATGTAAATTCCAAAAACCCAACTCTTGTAAATAAAAAGATGCACTCTCATGTAATATACGTACCTATTTCTTTTTCCAAAAAATAATTGTTTTGAAAAATCCTAAAAATTTTCAAAATAAAAAAACAAAAACATTTGCAAAATCTTTTTTTAAAAATTGCATAAAAATTTGCATCACAAATTAGAAAAAACATTTGTAAAAACATTTGTGAAACCTTTTTTAAAATAACCCATAAAAACTTCAGAATTATAAAATTGCATCACAAAAATATTTTCTTGCATTGTGGATAGCATTTGCATTTTTCAGATTGAATTTGATAATTGAACAAGTCTAAGTAAGTTCCAAAGATTGGAGCTTGGTTGGACCTTAAATCTAGTTAATCACAAGAACCTTATTGGAGCTGGGATTGGGATGCTTCAGGTCTGCTAGACTTAATTCTTTGAGACCACGAAACTTGGTCCAATGTCGTCTTGACTGTTGAAGTAGAATATTTAGGAGCACACACACGACTCTTGACCTAGATTGCACACATGAACCTTACACTTTGCTTACCTCAATTAAAGTGGTAAAGGGCTAGATTTGCCAGCATGAGACACAAGCTAATGGAAACATCGGAAGTCACACATTTGTGGCCATTGTACCCCAACCCGATTCAATAGCCATGAGATCTAAAGACAAAAGTTATGGGTTGCAATAAAGATTCAAAAGAGGGATAGTCTACTCGCTCAAGAGGAAAAAGTCCTTATGTAAATGATGTTGTATATAGTATTCAGATAAATGCAAAATCAAAAATGCCAAAAAGTGGATAGGCCTGATTGAAAATAAAATGCATGTCGGAGTATGTATATATTTATATAGTCAATAAGCAAGCTTGAGCTTCAAAGTCATATGTATATGAGCTTGCAACCGGGTGGCTTAGCTATACTGGTCAAGCATCCTGTGATAGGTAGCTACACTGAAAACTATCCATTCTTCTCCTCACCTCCTTTTCTTGAGCTAGTTGTACTATAAATTAGAAGGGAATGCTCCACTTTTTGAGGAAAGAGTTGTTGGATTGGAGAATTAGGGTCATCATGTTAGAGAAGACTGACTTTTACCGCTTCAGTCGAGGGGAGCTACATATCACACACACAGTCTAAGATAGATTCATAGTCATAGGGGTTTGTGTATGAGTTGATTTATTCTGACCTGACTATTGAGGAGACTTGACCAGGGTTTTGTGATTCTCAAAGGTTGTCGTGTTTCAAATATGATTCCCAATAAGGCTCCGATTGCACCTAAAATCTAAAGGTCCGACTTAAGCTCCAAACTTTGATTTTGTAAAGACAAGTTTGAAAGCTAAAATCAGTCCAAGTTCTTTCTTTTTATTTTCTTTATTTTTTTCTGCGCTTCTTGCATAAGTGTTTGCCATGGACTAGCAAAGGCAAGTAGAGGGGAGTGATGAATCTCCATTTCATCAACTTTGTTCTTTCATTTTGACCTTTAAACCCTAGTTAAATGCATATAAATAGCATTATTTTGAATAAATTAACATTCATTATTTATTATATATATATAGTATATAACATATATTGTTTAAAGCTGAATAAAAGAATAAAGAAAAGAAAAGAAAAGGAAATAAAATGCCAAAGATACTTTATGATATTAAAACCTCAAGACCTAGGCATCTTGATGAGTGGGTCGACAAGGAATAGAGTAGGGGAGATAAGGGTAAAAATACAATAAAAACCCTAATTTTTACCCTTCATATATCATTTTGGGACCTATTTCATTCTTTATTATTTATTCATCAAAAAAGAAACTATGTACATAAATGTTGTAGATAAAATACAAATAAAAATACGAAATTGATTTCATATAAAAATTATACATATTGTACAATCTACACACAAAATAAGATTCCAAATTCCAATTTCCCAGACCTATATCTTCTCCATAAGAACTCAAAATACATAAATCACCTTTAATTATATATAACTTTTAATAAACTATTTAATGAAGGTGGTTCTACTTAATTTGGAATCAAGATGGAAAGTTAGATTTTGGACCCCTATTGTAAAAAATATCGTAATAGAATATTCATTTTATTTATTCTTTGTATATTTATTTAAATATATATTATCTCAAAAAATATGACAAAATATATTTTTGTATATAAAAATAAGTTATAAATATATAAATTAAGTGTATGAAATAATAAAATAAAAAATAAAATTAAAATAAAATAAACATAATATAGGTAAATATACCTATAAATAAAAACCTAAAAAGTAACCTATAATATAACAACTCATGAAATAAATAAAAATTATATTAAAATACTAAATAAAATAATAAATATTTTTTATTATATAACTTAAATGTAGGTAATTCATTTACTATTTATTAATGATTTTAAAAATGATATCGGGTCATTGACAAGTCGGAAAATCGGCCCTTTAAGAGAGTGTTTTTAACACTTGATAAATGTCGTAGCAGTCGGGCCAATTCGGGCTCATCAAAGAGACCATCCGATTGATATATCAAATAAGAATGCGATGGTCGTTAATTTTTATTTTTTTACTTGGCAAGAAACCAAGGTCGAACTCAGGGACATACGCTTCTCTCGTATTAATCGGATTTCTATTTATTTAACTAAGCGTTGAATGAGAAACAATACAGGTCAAATTATGCATGAAGTGAGACACCACAATGCATTAAAAATAAATATGCATTTTTTTTATAAATTTTTATCATGCTAATAAATGCAGAGGAATGCAATGCAAATATGCCCTGAACAATAATTACTTGAGCCATACAATATGCGAGTCAAACAAAATCAATTACTTAAGCACTTTTTCATTTATACAACAGATAGGCATGAGAAACGAAGAAATCATGACACTTAGTTACTAAAATAATACACTACTGATCATAGTGTCAAATCTCAAATCGAAGCATGCCATAATAAAGATGATGAGAAGAGCATCAAAATGAAACTAAAATCAACTCGATTGGAGCTATGTAGCTCAAGATATGCAACAATGAAGATAAGGGCATAAGTGAAAAGAAACATGAAAAGATACCTACAACAAAGTCCTTAGGAGGGACTAAAATGCAATAATAATAAAGTACGGGGCCTTCCCTGTAAATAATCCATATGCGCGGGGACCTTTTTGTAAATTTGAAGAACTTCGTGGGCGTCTCTGCAAATTTCCCAGAATAGCACGTGTGAAGCACGTGCTATCCAGGCTTGGTGTCAGGCTCGGCAGAGGTTCGGCAGCTTCGGCTTGGCACGTGCTATCCGAGCCTCCAGGCTTGGTGGCGATCAGGCTCGGCGTGGTCTCTGGGTGTGCCACGTGTATCAGGACCTGGATGCAATTTGTGGAAGGTGCGAGGGCGCCGATGCAAAAAGCCCAGACCCCACGTGCGAGTGGCACGTGAGCTCAGGCTCGGGCGGGGGCGAGGCTCGGCGCTGCTTCGGGTGGCCGTAGCAGGAGGCTCGGGCCACGTGGTGGCTCGAGGTTGACTAGGGCGAGGCTCGGTCCCACCGAGTCTCCACGCTCCGGGACGGTCGACGTGGTCGCTCCAGGACCGTTGGATCTCCGTCGCGGAGCGAGATCCAACGGTGGTTGCTCCTCCATCCTCCTCGATGGCTGGCGGCGCTTTTGGAGCTCCGGCGTGAGGCATGGAGCTCCGTCACGCCTCGCCGTGCTCGGTGAAGCTCGGGGAAGATCGATGAAGGTCGGGCGATGAAGGTCTGAGGTCGGAGAAGATGCGGGAGCACCTGGAATGCTCGATCGACACTTGGTCGCCGGAGGCGGAGCTCTACAACTCAGCTCCGCCCGAAGTCCGGCCAATGACGTTGGTAGACCTGCACGAAGTAGTTAACGGTGTGTGCGTGCGAGCTGAGGTGCGCGACGGGCCTAAGGGGGCGGAGAAGTGGAGCCCTTTTGTGTGTTCTCCTCCGCCTCCGGTGGAGGAGAATGCCTGGGATGAGGGAGGTCGTGACGGAGGAAGGTGATGATCGGAGGGGTCGGCGAGGGAGATGATGATGGGTGGAGCTCGTGGAATGATTAATGGAGGTCAAGGGTATTTGGAGAGACCTGGAAAATTACGCTAAATAAGACAAAAAAATCAGAGAAGATCAGAGAACTTACCTGGCCGGAGATGGAGGTATTGGCATGGGCTGGGCATCGGAGAGGAAACCCGGGTCGTCGCACATCGAGGTCGGCTACTCCTCGGAGCTCGAGCGGGGCTGGTGCCTCCGCAGCACCGTCATGATCGGCGGTGGGTCTCATCGGGGAAGAAGGCCGTTGTCGCTCAATCCGAGCTCCTCCCCCTGTCACAGGGAGGAGCTGGAGGGCTGGGCCACCGCCCCTTGGTTGATGGACCAAGTGATCGGAGGAGGGGGACGGTGTATTTAAAGGGCGAAGTCGGCGGTGCTGATGAGTGGTGTCGTGGGTTTAGAGGGAGTTGTGGGTCGTCTGGAAGGTGGTTGAGGGTAGTGGAGATATGCGTGGAGGAGGTGGATGACTGGGCAAGACCTAGAGGCGGTTGGCGAAAGAAGAGGAGGTCAGATGAGGCAGCTAAAATTAGAAAGGTGGAGGAGGTCTGTGAGTCGCGGGGCTGAGGCGGAGGATGCGAGAGGAGGAAGACGAAGCCTCGGTCGTTGGATCTTGCGATCCAACGGCTGAGAGAAGGACGCGGAGCGACGGTTGAGATAAGATCGGGGGCGGAGCGATCGAAGGGCTACGCTCACGCCACGTGTCGAGCTATGGGCTCGGCGCTTAAGGACGGCTCAGATGGAAAGCTAAGGCCGATCGAGCGGATGAGAAGCGTCAGAGGAATGGGCGGCTGAGATCAAAGAATCGAGGGCGTGATCGGAGGGCTGAGGAGCGTCCAAGGAAGCAGCGGCCAAGATCGAAGGTTTAAACAGCAGATCGAGTGGCTCACAACATGCCACGTGGCGTAAGGAGGGATGAGCGCGGACGGATGGTGCGGATTGAAGGCGGGAGATGATCCGATGGCTAGGGATTGAGGCGCAAGAGGAGAAGGCAGAGCCGTTGGATCAAGTAAAGATCCAACGACCCAGATCAATGGCGGATGATACAAGAGGGGCGGGGCCACGTGGCGCGCCCAGATTGGGCCACGTGGCCCAATCAGATTATTCAGATGTAATTTTTGATTTTTGAAGGCTATAATGGTCGAATTTAAGAAAACTCAAACATGAAAGTTGTAGATCTTGATGAGATCTACAAGTTTCATGTTGGCCAAAACTGGAGATGACATCAAACAAAGACCCGAAATATTTTTTGAAGGTATTTTTAAGTCTAAAAATACCAAGGATTTTTATTTTGCCATTTTTTTGTGGTTTTTAATTTATTTAGGACTCTGTTAATTGCAGGACATTAACTGGGTTTTATTGACATCTATTTAAGCAAGGGGGTTAATAATAGAAAATAAAGATGATGAAATCGAGTTTCATCAACCCCCTATACTTAAACCTTGCTCGTCCTCGAGCATCAGAAAGAATGACTAAGTTGGATTAACCCCCTTGTGCATGTGAATACAGGATCCAATCTGCTCAAGTCGACTTAATTTTAGAGATCCAAAATTCTTGAGTTCAACCCAGCCTTAATCAAGAGGTACCCAATTCCTCTAATTCTCTAGACTCTCTCTGATGTACATATAATCTAAAGGATATGACATTTAGTGTTGACCGCAATTTTGAGAGTAGAGTCCAATCTTCACCCAAAGTCTTGGTCCAAGAAATTCTCCTAAGGACCCAATCCTCAACACTAGGGAATAAATCAAATCTTGCATTCAGTCCACCGTCTCTTTAGTTGTCAGACTTAGAAAATGTAGATGGCAGGCCAGAAATGGAGGGCATGGGATTGTGTCAATTCTTCTCTCCCTCTCATTGGAACAAGGATTCTCTCTAGTGCCTTTTACGCAACACATTTTTTGGTGTTGATCAATGCATCCGTCAAGAGAAGTTGGAGTCGTCTGCACTTGTTTTCCTGGGAGTACACCGGGGTGTGTCTCTTTTGAGTACCTATTCCCTCGACACCCAGACTTGTAGCATTTACGATGCAGAGCCCTTTTTTGGTGCAAGCCCGACTCCTGGTCCTAATAGCGGTGGTCCAAGTGGACACTTTGAAAAGTTTGGGAGCGCTCACCTTTGGTGGAAGCTCTTTGATATTTGACTTTGTATGGAATGAGAGCTTTTCTTTGTCATTTCATTGCTTTGTAGTATTTTTGGTTAGCTCCA
Source organism: Ottelia alismoides (assembly GCA_037367405.1). Classification (NCBI taxonomy): domain Eukaryota; kingdom Viridiplantae; phylum Streptophyta; class Magnoliopsida; order Alismatales; family Hydrocharitaceae; genus Ottelia; species Ottelia alismoides. Next base: position 873,082 of record JAZKJV010000268.1, read on the forward strand.
CTGCTTTTACCAAGAGTTGGCGCACACTGATCAACAATTTTTTTTATTTATACCACACCCAGGCACTTAGGTAAATATCAAGAGATTAGTATAAGAACCAAGTTCTCATACTGGCTAATTTTCTGACACTCAGGTTTCCTGAAGCCTTCAAAGATTTTATCCCATCCTCGAGCATCATTAGATCAAATCCAGACTCGAATCCCTCATCCCAATCCCTCAGGTGAAAAGTCAACTCATCTCAATCAAAAACCGCAGTCGTGCATGTGATGTGCTGATCATATTCTTTTTGTCTGAGACTAAGCATGGAATATAGCGTGCAAATCTAGAGACCCAGGGGAATGTGGATGATTAAGTCTATGACCCTGATGACTAAGGTTGGTTAACCGCAAATCTCAAAGACCTCAAAAATCAAGCTTCCTTGAACATTTCAGATCCTGGGTGAAAGTGTAAGTGTAGAGGTTTAATCCAACTCCTTCATTCAAACACATTTTTTTACTTCAAGAGATATGAGGACAGCCTAATCTCAATTAAATAGTTGCATCTGCATTCAGCCAGTATGGATGTAAGTACAGGCCAGAGCCCGTTGCTTAAGGACGGAGCCTTACGCGATGTCCTTTAAACCATCCACTCTGCTAAGGACGAACCCTCACTGAACACGGCTATTTAATAAGGCTTAGTAGTCACTAATGGCTCCTAAAGGATTTTTGGATTTTTCTCATTTTTGTGGATTTAATTTAAAGGTTAAAACACGGGTTAGACTCACCTTTTCTTGATAAAAGATTTTCAAAACCATGTCACACAAATAGAAGAAAACATTTTCAAAAAGATTTTTCAACACAAGGGAAACTCATTTTTTTAAATCATTTTCGAAAATATTTTTATCAAAATAGTGTAACATAGTATAGAAAAAGCCGTGAAATCATTTGAGTTCTCTTAGTCCAAAGATTTTTACTTTAGCCAAAAAAAATTTTAAATTTTTCAAATTTTTCAGATTATAGCTAAAGTAAATATACGGTATATACGGTATACCCCCCTATACTTAAACTTTGCTATGTCCTCATAGCACTAGATGTTACAAGTACATAGGTCCATTTAAGTATATAGGAATATACGGGAGCTAAGAGGGGCTCCCCCTATACTTAGGTTAGAAGTAATCTAAGTATAAAGGCAAGAAAAGAAGAGTAGAGAAAATCACAGGGACTTGGGTCCCCCCTATACTTAGGCTGAGATTAGCCTAAGTATAAAGATGAAAATTAATGTTGGAAAAGACCCAAGGTGAACGAAGAAGAAGGATGAATATACAAGTGAGCGGTTAAATCTTCGGAGATGAAATGGAGTGTCTTCAGTTTTGGGGTGTGTGTCGCAAACATGGCTCAATTCAAGCAAGCAAACCCTTAGTTTCACCAACTCACACATGAAACCAACCAAGGTTGGTTTATTATCTTGTCTGTTTTATTGGTGATAAAACATTTGATTTTTATGCAAAGAAAAGATGTGAAGTGAAAATCATTGCGTAAGCGAGGGTATTGCTCTCCCAAAACCGAATTTTACTCCATTCTTGGTTGACTTGCAATTAACAGTCCCAATTTTATTTTAGGTTTTCACTGATTATGGTTAGCACAAAATCAAGAGGTCATCGTCTACCGTTCATTCCCTTTTTCCATTTAACCTTGGTGATCAAGCTAGGAAAACGAATGCCGAGAAAAACATGTATTCGATAAAAACCGCGATCTAGGCTAAGCGAGAGATCATGCAGTGATTTTGACAAAAACACATGAAAACTTGGGTTGTTTTGAAAATCAAATCCAACAAGTATGCAAGTCAAAAAAGCCGCACCTAATCATGCATCTATTAGTGATGATTGATTTTCATTAATTTTAGCTAAGTGATGCGAGATTATGTGCGTATATCATTTAGTGTGTCCTACCTACGATCAAGCACATAAAAATATGAAAAATAAAATGAGCTCGGAGAGCCATGTGCCTTGTCCTAGATCGACACTCAAGTGGGGACGATCCCCACACAACCACAATTGTTCGATTACAATCGCGAGTCTTCGATCGAAGACCGCTGTAAAAGACGAGTTTATTATAAGCAAAAATAAAATGCGACACATTTTTTTCATCTCCAAGCATGCTTCTGCGGCTCCTCGCAGCGGGGAGTATCCTGCTCCTCGCCTCCTTGATCCATCAAGGGCCCTGCCACAAAAACAATGGTTAGATATCAAATAAGAAAGAAAAATTTTATATGCAAAATATGTGATCTTATAAAAAGGAACACTAAATTAAACATACAAAAATCCAAAAAAATATAAGAAATGAGCCGTGTCCCCGGCAACAGCGCCATTTGACAAGTCGGAAAATCGGCCCTTTAAGAGAGTGTTTTTAACACTTGATAAATGTCGTAGCAGTCGGGCCAATTCGGGCTCATCAAAGAGACCATCCGATTGATATATCAAATAAGAATGCGATGGTCGTTAATTTTTATTTTTTACTTGGCAAGAAACCAAGGTCGAACTCAGGGACACGCGCTTCTCTCGTATTAATCGGATTTCTATTTATTTAACTAAGCATTGAATGAGAAACAATACAGGTCAAATTATGCATGAAGTGAGACACCACAATGCATTAAAAATAAATATGCATTTTTTTATAAATTTTTATCATGCTAATAAATGCAGAGGAATGCAATGCAAATATGCCCTGAACAATAATTACTTGACCCATACAATATGTGAGTCAAACAAAATCAATTACTTAAGCACTTTTCATTTATACAACAGATAGGCATGAGAAACGAAGAAATCATGACACTTAGTTACTAAAATAATACACTACTGATCATAGTGTCAAATCTCAAATCGAAGCATGCCATAATAAAGATGATGAGAAGAGCATCAAAATGAAACTGAAATCAACTCGATTGGAGCTACGTAGCTCAAGATATGCAACAATGAAGATAAGGGCATAAGTGAAAAGAAACATGAAAAGATACCTACAAAAAGGTCCCTGGGAGGGACTAAAATGCAATAATAATAAAGTACGGGGCCTTCCCTGTAAATAATCCATATACGCGGGGACCTTTTTGTAAATTTGAATAACTTCGTGGGCGTCTCTGCAAATTTCCCAGAATAGCACGTGTGAAGCACGTGCTATCCAGGCTTGGTGTCAGGCTCGGCAGAGGTTTGGCAGCTTCGGCTTGGCTCGTGCTATCCGAGCCTCCAGGCTTGGTGGCGATCAGGCTCGGCGTGGTCTCTGGGTGTGCCACGTGTATCAGGACATGGATGCAATTTGTGGAAGGTGCGAGGGCGCCGATGCAAAAAGCCCAGACCCCACGTGCGGGTGACACGTGAGCTCAAGCTCGGGCGGGGGCGAGGCTCGGCGCTGCTTCGGGTGGTCGTAGCAGGTGGCTCGGGCCACGTGGTGGCTCGAGGTTGACTAGGGCGAGGCTCGGTCCCACCGAGTCTCCGCGCTCCGAGACGGTCAACGTGGTCGCTCCAGGACCGTTGGATCTCCGCCGCGGAGCGAGATCCAACGGTGGCTGCTCCTCCTTCCTCCTCGATGGCTGGCGGTGCTTTTGGAGCTCCGGCGTGAGGCCTGGAGCTCCGCTGCGCCTCGCCGTGCTCAGTGAAGATCGGGGAAGATCGCTGAAGGTCAGGAGATGGAGGTCTGAGGTCGGAGAAGACGCGGGAGCACCTGGAATGCTCGATTGACACTTGGTCGCCGGAGGCGGAGCTCTAGAACTCAGCTCCGCCCGAAGTCCGGCCAATGACATTGGTAGACCTGCACGAAGTAGTTAGCGGTGTGTGCGTGCGAGCTGAGGTGCGCGACGGGCCTAAAGGGGCGGAGAAGTGGAGCCCTTTTGTGTGTTTTCCTCCGCCTCCGGCGGAGGAGAATGCCTGGGATGAGGGAGGTCGTGACGGAGGAAGGTGATGATCGGAGGGGTCGGTGAGGGAGATGATGATGGGTGGAGCTCGTGGAATGATTAATGGAGGTCAAGGGTATTTGGAGAGACCTGGAAAATTACGCTAAATAAGACAAAAAAATCAGAGAAGATCAGAGAACTTACCTGGCCGGAGATGGAGGTATTGGCCTGGGCTGGGCATCGGAGAGGAAACCCGGATCGTCGCACATCGAGGTCGGCTACTCCTCGGAGCTCGAGCGGGGCTGGTGCCTCCGCAGCACCGCCGTGATCGGCGGTGGGTCTCATCGGGGAAGAAGGCCGTTGTCGCTCAATCCGAGCTCCTCCCCCTGTCACAGGGAGGAGCTGGAGGGCTGGGCCACCGCCCCTTGGTAGATGGACCAAGTGATCGGAGGAGGGGGACGGTGTATTTAAAGGGCGAAGTCGTCGGTGCTGATGAGTGGTGTCGTGGGTTTAGAGGGAGTTGTGGGTCGTCTGGAAGGTGGTTGAGGGTAGTGGAGATATGCGCGGAGGAGGTGGATGACTGTGCAAGACCTAGAGGCGGTTGGCGAAAGAAGAGGAGGTCAGATGAGGCAGCTAAAATTAGAAAGGTGGAGGAGGTCTGTGAGGCGCGGGGCTGAGGCGGAGGATGCGGGAGGAGGAAGACGAAGCCTCGGCCGTTGGATCTTGCGATCCAATGGCTGAGTGAAGGACGCGGAGCGACGGTTGAGATAAGATCGGGGGCGGAGCGATCGAAGGGCTACGCTCACGCCACGTGTCGAGCTACGGGCTCGGCGCTTAAGGACGGCTCAGATGGAAAGCTAAGGCCGATCGAGCGGATGAGAAGCGTCAGAGGAATGGGCGGCTGAGATCAAAGAATCGAGGGCGTGATCGGAGGGCTGAGGAGCGTCCAAGGAAGCAGCGGCCAAGATCGAAGGTTTAAACAGCGGATCGAGTGGCTCACAACATGCCACGTGGCGTAAGGAGGGATGAGCGCGGACGGATGGTGTGGATTGAAGGCGGGAAATGATCCGATGGCTAGGGATTGAGGCGCAAGAGGAGAAGGCAGAGCCGTTGGATCAAGTAAAGATCCAACGGCCTAGATCAATGGTGGATGATACAAGAGGGGCGGGGCCACGTGGCGCGCCCAGATTGGGCCACGTGGCCCAATCAGATTATTCAGATGGAATTTTTGATTTTTGAAGGCTATAATGGCCGAATTTGAGAAAACTCAAAACATGAAAGTTGTAGATCTTGACGAGATCTACAAGTTTCATGTTGGCCAAAACTGGAGATGATATCAAACAAAGACCCGAAATATTTTTTGAAGGTATTTTTAAGTCTAAAAATACCAAGGATTTTTATTTTGCCATTTTTTTGTGGTTTTTAATTTATTTAGGACTCTGTTAATTACAGGACATTAACTGGGTTTTATTGACATCTATTTAAGCAAGGGAGGTTAATAATAGAAAATAAAGATGATGAAATCGAGTTTCATCAGTCATCTTTTTCCTGGTTGGTTCACGTGGACCAACGAAATAGAGTCAAGAGTTGACCTTGGTCAACTCTCCTCCCTAGGCATAGCCCTATCAAAGCCTCACGTTTAACCTCGTTTCTCCTTTTTTTCTCCAATCGATGCAATCATCGGTAAGGATTTGATTCCTTCGTCATTCTTTCTCCTCGATCTATGACCTATTACGAGCCTTGGATTCCTCGAGGAATGGATCTCTGAATCGAGCGCCTCACCTCGATATTCCAACCACTTCTTTCGCATGTACAAAACCATCTCCTCATTCTTCCTTGTATTTTGGGAATCCTTTTTGTCCCACATTTTCTCCCTTTCTTGCATCCAACGGCATGAGCTTCGTGATAGGAAGCTCGCCCAGCAGTTAGGAGGATCGAGGAGGCGTGGTAGAGAATGATTCCACATCTCCGGTGAACCACGTCGTGAGGTATCCCATCTCACGGTTCCGGATGCTCGAGGTTTGTTTTTCCCACTTTTTAGGAAAATCTTAGTTCTAGTTTTTATTTCATGTGTTAGGTTTAGTTTTCTTTAATTGCCTTAGTGTAAAATCAACCATTTGTAGTTCACCGGAGCTCTGCTCCGACAAACCCTCCATTGTTCCTCTGTCATGATTCTGACCCACAACCGCCTTCATCCCTTTCCCCATAACTTTGCCTACGTCTCGCCCACCTCCATTCAACTAATCCTTCCCGGATCAGGATTAGGGCACTCCACACTCTCCATTCATCGGAGTAGTCGTCGCCTCGCCGCATCCCTCCACTCCACCATCTGACAAGTCGAGGCAGTTTGCCCTCGACCCTAGTCTCTTTTAGCATAGGTCATAGGAGTTGAAGGGTTATAATAGAGGATCGATTTTGTTAAAGACCTCCTTCCAGATCGCTGGTAAGCATCAAGCTCCAGGGGCTTGATTAGGATCCTCTGGAGCTTATTGAGACCTCTGGGAGATGCACGACAGCAGCAGGAACGTGTAGATACCATCAGAGGCCTTCCAGGTGGTCTGAGTCATGCTACACACCGGATCGAAGCTCGTTAGAGGTGAGTTCTTCACCTGTTCTTCCACTATCTCCGCCAGCCGCCTGATCAATATCCGTTGCTAGACTGCAGAGGAGCCATTGAATGTGCCAATCCTCGGTCGTTGATCTCCTCTGCGATATCTAATCTCAACCACACCTGACGAAGTGTCATCTATCATTCAACGTGTGACTTGTGTCAGGTGGATCTTCTATCATCGTTGGATCATGACTATTAGGGGGTAAATTGCATATCCAGTTCCCTACCTTTTTACCTTTATATTTTAGCCATGTAAAATATTTTGAATTTTTAAATATTTTGGTAAAAGTTGCAAGGAGTCCCTGTAATTATTTTATATTATATCTTGATACGTGCAACGCTACCTCATATGTTGTCCCGTGTGAGGTGGTTATTGTGCATAGAGGCCCTCGCACCTTTTTGTATTTATATTTAATCTTAAATTTTACATTTTAGTTATAAAATCTTGGGATATTTGCAAAAACAACCTCGCCTTTATTTTTAATTACAAAAACACCCTTTCTAATTTACTTATTTTTATGCTTGTATTTCTATTTATTTAAAATAACATCTGTGCACCAAAGATATGAAAAATTTAGTGTTAAGTGTATGCTAGTGTACATATTCATGTTATTTTTTATTTGTGAATTTTAGGTATTTTTCTATTTATTAAAAAACAAAATAGCACATTTTAACCTCTGGTTGCCTTAAAAATCTAAAAAAATATAAAACCTTTTTGAAAAATTAAAAAATTATTTTGAGTATTTTAGTATTGTATGCCTCCATACCAAAAATCTTTAAAAATAGAAAAACCAAAAAAATTTAAAAAAGCTCCAAAATCCTCTATAAAAATATACAAATCATCAAAAATCTCAAATATTTTTCCTTTGAATTTTATTTTTTATCTAATATATATTAGAATTTATTTTGAGAATTTTTTACTTTATTTAATATTTTTGATCTTCAAATCAATTTGGCCTATTTATTCAATCCCTATTTTGGGATATTTTTTACTTTAACAATAGACAAAAATTAGTAAAAAAAACTAAAAAACACAATATAGTAGAAAATCACATAAAACACAAAACCATTTTATTTCTTGTATTTTGATTATTATTATTATTAGTAGTATTTATAATTATATTACCCAATAGTATATATATAGTTATGTACAAGCCTATATTATATATTTAAAAAGAAAAGGAAATCAAAAAGTAAAAAACATAAAAAGAAAATAGAAAAAATATAAAATTTAAAACAAAAAATATTAAATTAAAATCCAAAAAATATAATTAAAAACCTACACAAAAAGAGAATAAATGGATAAAAGAAGAGCAATAATTTTGGATATAATTTCCAATATACCGGTTGCTCCATGTGTTCGGCACTCTACATACTTGCACTATACACACATTTTGTATAGTTAAATAAAATAAATTTTAACTCCACACATTTATTTGCATTGTTATATTTATTTGTGGGTTAATTGTTGAATAAGGAGGATTTTTGCAGGTCGCTACAGAGACTGTGTCTTCGCCTTGTGAGGACATATTTGACTCGTGATTTTTCCCTCTTTTCAATATATTGTGATTTAAATCCCTTTTGATCTCATTTCAAAAACACAAAAAATCAATAAAAAATGATCGGGTGCGGCTAGTTAGCTACACCCCCAGGTAAAGCCTTCACATCCCCTATATATAAAGAGAGAGAGAGAGAGGAAAGGGAGCCTACTTCATGAAGTAGGTAACCTTACGTGCTTCATGTCCATTTTCGGTAATTTTTTTGGAAAATGTCACCATAGATTTTCATAATATCCCTCTAATATGTTATTCAAATTTCATTAGAAACAAATACTAATATACCCTCCATCAAGAACTTGTAATTTTAATAGTCTTAGATTTGTTGTAATCAACTTGTACTGGATGGAGGACATATGAGTCTCTATTTTTAACAAAATTTGAATCACATATTAGAGGGATATAGTTATGAAAATCCATGATGGTATTTTCCAATAAATACAAAAATCGCAAAAATAGACATGAAGTAGGTAAGGTTACCTACTTCATGTAGTAGGCTCCCTTTCATCTCTCTCGTGATTGATTGTAGGAGGAGAGAGAAGGGCGGAATCTAGTGGTCCAGATTCACTGCTCTCATGCTCTCACATTTTTTGGCTCTCATAGGATCACACCTCACACATACATGCATATATATAGGGGCAAGGAGCCTACATCGATTTACGTAGGTAAGTTACCTACATCGAACCATTTTTTCGTTATTTTTTTATTTTTTTGAATGAAACCTTAGTGAATTCACTTAATAGATAGAGTGGATTATGTGATTCAAATTTCCTAGTAAAAAAATTTCTAACATGCCTATCCGAAAGGGGTCAATTTTAGGAATTTTGAGACCGTTAAAATTTGATTATCTTGATAGATGGGATAGAAATCTCGAATTAAGTTGAATTTGGAATGACACAATGGTAGTATATTGTGATGAAATCTCCCAAGATTTCATTTCAAAAAAATTAAAAAATAATTAGAAAATGATCCAATGTAGGTAAGTTACCTACATCACCTAATGTAGGCTCTTTTTTTCCATATATATTGAGAAACTTCAAATGTGGTAGGGTCTCACCAATATTGTGGTGAGCCATCCATCTCAACCCTCTGTGTTTAATTGCATGACTGGAATTAATGATGAATTTATTATGTTACTTAGTAGGTTCAAAATCCCTTTTGATCATTTCGTGATATTCTAGATATAGAATGTGACAACTATATGACCTAATTCCTCTCCCTCTCTCTCTCGATTGGTCGACATCGACACCCCTCTCTCTCACGTGATTTACGGTGGTGACACCGACATCCTCCTCCATGCAAAGCTTCTCAATGGTGGAGGAGTATGTTGGAGGAGGAAAATGAAGAGGAGGAGATGATAGTGTGGTGACGCACATGGTGAAAATGACGATGCAATTTGGTGTAGGTTCGCACATGGCATACGACGTCGATGATGGCATAGCCCCCCTCTTTCGACGACGACGTGAGATGAGGAGCAGGTATGTGACAACACTGTTGGTGACGATTGTCTATGACTTGTCAGAGGGTGTCGATACTCTCTACGAGGACGACGAGGTCAAAGATAAAAGGGAGGAGGCGTGGAAGGAGAGTGGATTTGCATTGTGGTAATTGATATTTGATTTTACACATTTATTCATATTTTACAAATATCATTATCAATTTCTTATCTTGCAAAGCTCCCCCTGAAATTTATAATGTGGTCACGAGTTTTTACAAATGCAATGAGAATATTACAAAGGAGCGAGATACAATTACAGTTCACGCAAATTTTACAAAATCAAAATACATATTTACAAAAAAATGTTGAAGTTTACAAAGAGGAAAATTACTCTAACTCGAGGACTTTACAAAACGCATGTATCCATTAACAAAACAGAAATACACATTTACAAAATAAAAATACAATGAAAAAATGAAATTATTAATGGAATTACAATGGGGAAAATTACTTTTACAAAAAATGCTGGAGTTTACTAAAATTAAATTCAAATCGTTCACAATAAATTTGAAAATTAAACAATAATGATATTGGTGAAAAATACCAAATACAGAAAATCTAAAAATGGCAATTCGAAACTATTAAATGAATCTCGAATTTAATAAAATTAAGATGATGGAAATGCCCTTTTGGACAAGCTTTTTGATACAACCATCAGATTGAGATCTGATGAATCTGATTGATGGCTCATCACATTATTGATGAGATCCCACCTCATTTGAAAGGGTCCCTATATATATAGGTAAAATGGGGTTGCCCCCTTGGTGGGCTAACTTAGCTCCCACCATCATATTTTCCCATATTTTTTATTTTTTTGAAAATTACTTTCATGGATTTTCATTATTATATCTCTATATTAAGTCATTCAAATCTCGTGCGAAACAAAGACTCCTACAACATCCATCCAGAAGAGATTGATTTCAATAGTTCTGTTACCGTTAAAAAATGATTGTCTAGATGGAGGCCGTAGGAGTCTATGTTTCTCATAAAATTTGAATGACATAATATAAAGATATAGTGATGAATTTCCGCAGAAGTAATTTTAAAAAATAATATGGGTAAAATTGATGAGAGATCCAAGTTAACTCCCTCTGGGGCAGCCCCATTTTTCCATATATATATATATATATATATATATATATATATATGGGAAAAGGGAGTATGCTCCCTAGTTGTAGCCAACTTAGCTACTCCCACAACTATTTTCCCCTCATTTTTTAATTTCTTTGGAAAATAAAAATTTGTAAATTCATCATTATATCCCTCTCACATTCTATTAAAATTTCATTAGAAACAGAGACTCCTACGGCCTCCATCCAAACAGGGTTGATTTAAAAAATCCTGTGACCGTTAAAAAAATGACGTATGGATGGAGGGCTTAGGAGTCTCTGTTTCTGACGAAATTTTAATAGAATGTTAGAGGGATATAGTGATGATTATACAAATTTTTATTTTCTAAAGAAATAAAAAAATGAGGGAAAAATATGGGTGGGAGTAGCCAATTGGCTACAACCTGGTTGTAGCCTCATTTAACCATATATATATATATATATATATATATATATATATATATGGGGTCAAATGGGGTTGCCCCTCGGGGAGCTAACTTGGCTCCCCCCGCCCCATTTCGTCCGGCTTTTTTATTTTTTTTTGAAAATTTCTTCTGTAGAATTTCATCACTATATCCTTATATTATGTCATTATTTTTTTGCGAAACAAAGACCCCTACGACCTCCATCCAGACAGTCATTTTTAACGGTAATAAAATTACTAAAAATACCCCATTGGATGGAGGTCGTAAGAGTCTTTATTTCACATGAAATTTTAATGACATAATATAGTGATATATTGATGAAAATCCACGAAAGGATATTTAAAAAAAACCCAGGTGAAATGGGGCGGGGGAAGCCAAGTTCTCCCCCCATAGGGGCAGCCCCATTTTACCCATACGTATATACATACATATATATATGGGTAAAATGGGGATGTCCCTTAGGGGGGTTAACTTAGCTCTCACGCCCCATTTTCACATTTTTTGGAAAAATAACCATGTGGGTTTTCATCATTATATCCATATATTATGTCATTCAAGTTTCGTGCGAAACAGAGACTCCTATGGCCTCCATCCAAACAGTCATTTTTTAATGATCACAAAATTGTTGAAATCGACTCTGTTTGGATGGATGTCGTAAAAGTCTCTGTTTCACGCAAAACTTGAATGACATAATATAGGGATATGATAATGAAAATTCACGAATTCTTTTTTTTCAAAAAATGAAAAAACGAAAAAATGGGGAGGGGGAAGCTAAGTTAGCTCTCCCCAAGGGCAGCCCCATTTACCTTGTGGGCATGTTTGGTAACTCGGTAGGGTTAGATTGGGTTGGGGTATCCTCCTGTGAATAGTAGATGTTTGGATGGTTGGGAAGATTGAAGATGGTTGGAATGATAAATGTGATGTGATGAGACATTGATTATGTGTCATATTAACCTTTTTAAATAATTATAATGTTTTTTATGTTATTTGTTTATTTGAATGTGGTTTAAGAATATCATAACAAAAAATTTGTATGGTTCCTACCACTAATTCCAACCCAAGAATATAAAAGGATAGAGCAGGGGGTATATCATGTTACCCCGGTATAACGTCGTAACCAAACAAAACATTTTGAGTGTGAAATGAGCGAATAATGTTGCCGTGCTCTGCATCGAGTTATCAAATTCTTCAGCATTGCAACAAATCTCTATCACATACATGAAGAAATCTCTAGCCCATACATGATATCCTCAATCGCATACCATGCCTCTCCAGTATAATATAGGGATATAATGATGAAAATCTACGAATTCTTTTTTTCAAAAAAATAAAAAATGAAAAAAAAATGGGGAGGGGTGAGCTAAGTTAGCTCTCCCCAGGGCAGCCCCATTTACCTTGTGGGCATGTTTGGTAACTCGATAGGGTTAGATTGAGTTGAGGTATCCTCCTGTGAATAGTAGCTATTTGAATGGTCGGAATGATAAATATGATGTGATGAGACATTGATTATGTGTTATATTATCCTTTTTAAATAATTATAATTTGTTTTTTATGTTATTTTTTATTTGAATGTGGTTTAAAAATATTATAACAAAGAAATTGTATGATTTCTACCACTAATTCCAACCCAGGAATAAAAGGATAGAGCGAGGGTATATCATGTTACCCCGGTATAACCTAGTAACTTAACCAGACATTGAGTATGAAATGAGTGAATAATGTTGCCATGCTCTTCATCGAACGTTGACCAAATTCGTCAACATTGCAACGAATCTCTATCACATGCAGGAAGAAATCTTTAGCCCATACATGATCTCCTTAATAAAAGAATAGCTCTTTCTCCCGCAATGGTGAAAAAGAAGGTCCTCAGTATATATCGCACACCATGCGAAGATTTAAATTTCGCAAAATTCCGTCGGCGATATATGTCGATTTTCCGGATTTCAATCAAAATTTCGGTGATATTTCGACATATCGACCTATTTCGATTGAAATTCATGGATTTTTCAGTACAAAATTTCATGAATTTCGATCGAAATTTCGGTGATATTTCAATATATCGATCCGTTTCGGTTGAATTCATGGATTTCATTACAAGATTTCCAGGATTTCCACCGAAATTTCGGTAATATTTTGACACATCGACCCATTTCAGTTAGAATTCATGGATACAGGATATGCTGCGACAGGAGGTTACATACATCATTTAAAAGTTTAGATTTCCTTCTTTTCTTCGAAATTAGAAAAATCAAATCTTGATTTCCGATTACGCCATTAGGTGTGTATTTTTAACTTATTTAGTTTTTGAGGAACATTGGATTCCTTAATTCTTATTTTTCGGACCTGCTAGTTACCATTCCAGATTTAATTACGTAGTTCTCATGTTATTCAATGAATGTCTACAAGGGGATTTAGGTTTATGGCTGGTTAATTATTGTCAGAGTAATCCGTGGTACTAGCAAATTAAATCTCGTTGATTTGGAAAATTCATGTTTAAATTCCTTGTTATCAATAATAGAAATCATAATTATTCCCAAGGATCCTTTCATCTAGGTCCCAAGAATTTGGCGTATTTGCCCAAACTAAAAGGAGGAATTTTTTTGCTTTTAAAAAAATAAATAATACCTTATTCGTATCTAAAATAATAGCCAACACAATCTCCAATTTTATTAAAATATGCTCATTCCACCCCGTCAGCATCAAAATGAGAACTTGCCATCCAAAAGGGATGACGGCACTGCTTGTTGCCCGTCTCCCACCAATCTCTCCTTAATAGCTTTGTGATACGTATTTTTATTAAAAAAAATTGGATTTGTATGAAATTTTACAAAAAAAACATAGAAAAATAGTCATAAATTCATTCTATATGCTAGCTCGAGCGCGACCTCTTCACACGTGCCATCTTGCTATCTTACTAGAGAAGTCATTGATAAAGATGTCGAGTTATTGGAAACCCACATGATGGAACATCGCGATGTGCCATGTGAGTACTCTCTTGTGTGGATGGGTGCTCGGTGAGGGAGGTCGAGATGTGGCCATGGAGCCAATTACCAAGTACGAGCAACCACCAGAGAGCAAGGGTGTCAGTTCACGTCCAGGGAGATATTGATACCTCATCAATTAATTTGAATTGCCACATTTTCTAGGTCTCGTTATAAATGTTTTAAACTAAATTTCTTGGAAAGAATTTAACGGGGAGCTGTATGAGGTAAAAATCTCATGTATGATTATGTAGTATGACAGTAACGGTTCATCGTCCCAGCTCAGTTGACATATAAAGATTCTTCTATGCAACCCTCAATTGGGACAAGCGATCAGATGAGGAAATGGGAAGATCGTTTATCCACAAATAAAAATTATACATATATTCATGTACTTGAAAGAAAATCCGGAAATAGTATAAAAACCCATCTTCTAAAGTTGGTAGATATTACATTAGAAGCGTCACTGGAGAAGGGTAAACATTTACTCAAAGCAATGTTTATTCGTTGATCATAAGAAGTACTAGTACAATTTGATCAGGTAGAATAAGATGTCCTACGAATACTACGATTCGTCTTATTATTTAACATCATAGACACATAGAATGAATTTTATTCTCAGGTGAAGTTCTAAAATGTATAACCATTAAATAAGTTATATCTTTGGTGAAGCTTTAATAGCCACGTCCATATCCTTGTCCGGATCCATATCCTGAGCCAGAGCCGGATCCTACACCGGAACCTCCTCCACCTCCTCCTCCGCCGCCACCTCCGCCTCCTCCCCCTCCATTCCCACCTAAGCCATAACCAGAACCACTACCATAGCCATATCCATATCCACTGCCGCCTCCATTGCTACCACCTCCACCTCCTCCACCACCTCCCTTCCCGCCTCCTCCACTGATTCCGTTGCCATTGCCGTAACCAGAGCCGCTGCCAGAGCCAGAACCATAGCCCACTCCTCCATCTCCACCAGATCCACCACCTCCTCCTCCACTTCCATAACCTCCTCCAAGGCCACTTCCAACACCATAACCTTTTCCACTTCCATATCCAGCACCACTTCCACTTCCTCCACCACTACCATATCCTCCACCACTACCTCCGCCACCTCCGAAACCTCCAGCGTACTTACGAGGGTGACCGTATACAAAATGATAGTAATCTTCACCGATACCATATCCACCACTCTTACCATAGCCAGCACCACTACCATAACCGTGCCCTGAGCCAACTCCACCACCAAAACCAGCACCCGATCCACCTCCTCTGCCAAAAGCTCCACCAAGTCCATAGCCATAACCTGAACCGTATCCACTTCCATATCCATATCCATCAGTTACCTTGCCGCCGCCGCCACCTCCTCCTCCTCCACCACCACCACTACTACTCGCTTGTCCATCTCCTACACCACTACCATAGCCTGATCCATATCCACTTCCAGAACCCGAGCCGCTACCACTTCCAGCACTACCTCCACTCCCTTTACCTCCACCGCCTCCTCCTCCACCTCCACCACCACTTGCTCTTCCACCTCCCGTGCTACTACCATGGCCTGATCCATATCCACTTCCAGATCCCGAGCCTCCACCACTTCCAGCACTACCACCGCCACCTCCTCCACCACCACCACTTGCTTTTCCACCTCCTATGCCACTACCATGGCCCGATCCATATCCACTACCAGAACCTGAGCCTCCACCACTTCCAGAGCTACCTCCACCCCTTCCACCGCCGCCGCCACTGCCACCTCCTCCTCCACCACCACCACCACCACTTGCCCTTCCACCTCTCGTTCCACTGCCATGGCCCGATCCATATCCACTTCCAGAACCCGATCCCCCACCACTTCCAGCACTACCTCCATCCCCTCTACTACCAGTGCCGCCGCCACCACCACCACCACCTCCTCCACCACTTGCACTTCCATCTCCAGTGCCAACACCGTGGCCCGATCCATATCCACTTCCAGAACCCGACCCCACACCATTTCCAGCACTACCTCCATCCCCTCCGCCACTGCCGCCACCACCTCCTCCTCCACCACTTGCTCCACTTCCTACACTACCATAGCCCAATCCATATCCACTTCCAGAGCCTGAGCCCTCGCCACTTCCAACACTACCTCCGCCACCATCCCCATTGCCACCACCGTCGCCACCACCACCACCTCCTCCACCACCACCACTTGTTGTTCCACCTACTGCACTGCTACCATATCCTGACCCATATCCACTTCCGAAACCAGAGCCTCCGCCACTACCAGCACTACCTCCACCACCGCCACCTCCTCCTCCCCCTCCCTCTCCTTGTCCATTACCTTCCCCATAACCCGATCCATATCCACTTCCCGATCCATAACCTAAACCACCATCATATCCCCCTCCTCCACCACCTCCCCCTCCTCCTCCACTTCCTCCTCCACCATTGCTACCGTATCCATAGCCAGCACCAGAACCATATCCAGAACCATACCCTCCACCACCAATCCCACCTCCCCCTCCACCACCACCTCCTCCGCCACCCCCAGCTAAGAATCTCGTTGCGGAGGTAATGCCCAAGTAGAGCATCACCATCAACGCAATGGCCGCAACCCTAGGCGACCTAGCCATTACTCAAAAGAATAGATTGTGTTGTGTGCTTCCAAGCAAAGGACTGGGAGCTATTTATAGGCTCTGTTAAGGAGGTGGTTTAGGTCCGGTAGCATGTACACTGCCAATGCATGGATGTTCAAATTAAATTAAAGGCCACCAACTCCACTTGGAACAAATTTAATATATAGATTGCTGCAATTCCTGGAGGCCAATCAAGCACCTTCGAGATCTGAGATTTGCATGCCCTCGTCTTTGCATGATGGTTGACTTTCGAGCGATCTCGTGACTGCCAGTTGTTCTCCACCAAGTAATATATAATCAAGAGCATTCTGTGTGGGAAGAAAATGAGGTAGGGTTGTCTTAAATGTCGCTTTTACAGTGGATCGTTCGATACTCATCAGACGGCTCTCATAGGCTCTCATAGGGTGCTCATTATCCCCGAGGGGCCGTCCAATCTCGATTGGACGGTCCACTGTAATACAACACCTGCTATATTATAGCATCCGATCTCCTTTTTCTTTTCCTATGTACTAATAACAAGACCAGTGATGACCATCAAATCTATTAATTAGTAGATGAATATAATTTATTTGTGTCAAATGCATAAATAATCTAAATTGATTAATCTCGAGTGACACTTCAACAAAATGAGTATGTATAGCATATGTTTTTAAATATATAATTTTGATATTATTCTTAGGGAATTTAATTTATATTGTTGAAATTAGCAATGAATTACATATTCATTGTTAATGTTTATCCGTTGCTGTTTTCAAAATTTTAGCCAATCGTTACTAATTTTTTAGTTCAAAATTTAGCAATGATTAGTTACAATTTTGAAAAATAGCAATGAATAGGCATGACTATATGAATCATAACTAAATTTACAACGAAAAATACGACATTCTCATTAATTTCAAGTATAAAAAATAATCGTGTAATAATATATTGTCATTATATATTTAAGAACCAAGAATATAGCAATGGATATTAGAAAAAAAAACGTCTTAATAGACCTCTTTTGTTGTAGCGTGAGTAACTAATTTTTTTAAACAAATAGCAGATAATTTGTAATAACAATGTGGATAGGAACAAGGAATAGTTTATACAATAAGCATGAATCGGCTTCCCTTTGGTTGGACTTTTCATCCTTTGAACATGGCATTCCATTGTTTTATATAGTATTTAGAGTGTAATTAATGTCCCATTGCATCCGACATTGTGAATAGTTTTTTGTAATCCAAATCTATAGATCTCTTCCAAAAAAATACATAGTGCATGAATGTCAGAAGTCGTAAGAGAATAGTTAAAAAGACAAAAAAAACTAAATATTAGTCTTCACAAACCATACTAAGACAATTAAATCATAAGAGCGAATACTACATTATTACGTTTTGAAGTCTGAATTTGAAGTCTGTGAAGCACATTGAAATTGGGTTTATAGTTTAAGGACTTTTATGTAAGTTATATTTCAACACATTATGTTTCTATCTCCGCATATTTATTCAATATCAAAAAAATAAATCAAATAAAATTTGTAGAAATGTAATTAAAATATGTGATATATCATGTTTTTTTATGATTTTTACATCTATCTTACCTTTTTGAGAGGGTAAATTACAAAAAAAAAGCTCCAACTATATATGCATCCTTTCTTAATTAAGGGCTTCATTTTTCAAATGTAAAAGGAGGAGTCTGATCTTATATTTTTTTCTTAAATTCTGCACTTCATAAACTTCCGCGATCCGTATTCCCATGTGAAATAGACCAATTCCACTTTTACTCATATTATTAAAAGCATTTCCGGTTCATGGCTGCTTGTTTATGAGGTAAGATATATTTAGGCTCTGTTTGGTTGGAGAATAGACCCTGGAATAAGGGGTCAATTCTCCTCCCGACACGGTTCCCAGTGGTACGATTATTCTCCATTATTCCATCTTATTTCACTCTTATTCCTATATTTATCCCACCTTACCAACCTTTATTTTATCTTATTCTCTTTATTCCTATCCTCCAGCCGAATGGAGAATAGACCCGTATTCCTCTTATTCGCGATCCTTATTCCTGCTTATTCTCCTACCGAACGGGCCCTTAAAGAAAATACCCAAACAAGTACGTAATAGAAATTAAAACTTTAAGGAACTAAAAAAATGTTTAATTTTAGAACATGAATTAAACATTTTAGAGCACGAAGTGTTGCATCCCACGAAAATTTCTCTTTCTAACCACACAGCTATTAATATGCTTATTATAAATCGTAATATCAAGATAAAAATAGGGAGAAGCATCATATGTGTTCATAAATCTCTTTTAAAAAATCTGATCCAGAAAAAAGATTTATAACTTATAATTCCCTCGTATCGATTATCATTTCAACGATCACCTTCCCCCTTAAGGACAGATTTTAATGATAAAAACTCTAAATTGTGGAAAGATATTTGGTTAATATTACATTATTTTATGAATCTTTCATTGAAAGAATATACATGATATCTTTCTATATTATTAACATCCTCCAAGTCTTTTTCTTCTCAATGAGAACTCAATTTCATTGAATAATATTACAACAAATGATTTGAATATTCCTCATCATATCCTCCATGTTAAACTAGTAACAATGAATATTGTCCGTTAGATTAATTATCCTTTAATCTTGTAATTTGCAATAAATTTAATTTTGCTAAAATCTAATATAATTTCAGTTATACTCTTTCGTTAACATTTGTACTGATCACAGCTAATCTAATAATGATTACAAGAAAAAAAACCAAGATATCGCCGTTGTTAAATTCTACAGTATGGGTCTACAAAAACAAGGAATTCGTGTGAACCGCTCGATCAAGATCGAGCAACTCCAATGTTGCAGGATTTTGCAGCAGAATTTGTTGTACTGCAGAGGAACTATTTCGCTATAGTGACGCATACTTTGTAACTACTCATTATACCAGTCAATGTAAAATATATATATTAACATATATTGTCGACTACATAATCCAATTTAAACCTTTAAATAGTGATAACAACTAATATTATTCGTTGTTTGATTCTTTACATTCATAAGAAATATTGTAGTCATTGTTATGTTTCTAGTAATGAATAATATGACAATAGCTATATATATTAAGTTCCCTTTTAAATTTTGCTAAATTGGCTATGATTACTACAAAATATTCACGAAATAATCAATATATGAATCTTTAGCAACGAATATAACATTTGTTGTGAATAACAAGAACAAAGGACAATTTTGTGATAACTCATGGTTATATATTTGACATTGTAGAATAGGGTTGCAAATACTCAAATTATTCGTTATCCTAAGCCTATTTTGTTTTGGTGTATTTCACTAGCTATGGTTGATATAACAACGATTATATCTTGCGTTTTATTTGTTAAAATAGCTATGACTAGTGCAAGCTTTGATGATAAACGTAACCACTATTTATTATATAAATATTTGTGGTGAATCTACCCTATTAAGTAGTCGTGCATTATGTTGCTCCAAAGGTCATATCAAATGTCGAATAGATAGAAAACTTTGATAATAATTATAATATTAAAAAAATAATATCATGATAGCTTGATACTCTTCCAAGGTATTAAAAAATCGAAATATAGTTGAACTGGTTAAATCAAGATCTGAAAGAAAAATAGTTCAACCATTCGATTTTACTCAGAAAAAATCAATCAAAACTCGATTGAACTGCTTGACATGTGGCTATACCAATTGAACCAAACCACATGTACAATCAACTATTTTTTGAGAAAATTATTTTATAATTATTTAATAAATTGTAATTCTTTTAAAATCTTCATAATCTAGTTTCATTCTAACCCCCGGTATGGTACTCCTTTATCTCTTCTCCTTTTATATGTGTCAATGGTCCAATATCACTTCTCTCTTCCTGCCTTGCGACCATTATTTCTTTCTTCTCTTATTGTCATCTGGTCGTCCCCTTCCAATAGAAAGAAATTATTCCTCCACTTAAAGACGATATCACAGTTTGACAATGAGAATAAGTAAATTAAAAATTCATGTCATCAATTGGAGTTTGAATAGTTTTAAAATTGTTAACTTTATGCATCATGTATATGTATTTATATGATTTTTTTTAAAACCATATTTATTGTACCATTTTGAGTTTTTTTCTAATAACATATATACCCCTAACTTTTTAGCAATTACATGTGTCCCCATATTCTTAAAAAAATTACAATATATTTATATGTTGATATAATAATGTGCATAAGTGACTAATAAAAGATCACTATTTTGTAAAAAAAACAAAGGCAAACATGTAATTGTAAAAAAGAGGGGCGTAGGTGTTATTGAACTTGGAAGACACAAGTGTAAAAACCTTCTAAATGCATGATGCAACATTAATCATATTTATTTATATTATTTAAATGTATATTGGACCAAATGAACCCAACAATTCAATGGTTCAATTTTTTTTATTTTTATGAATTACTGACATCATTATAAGTCCAATCGGCCGATCACATTACTCAAACCGTAAAAATCCAAAATCAATAGTTGTTTGGTTTGATGTCTGGTTCAGTTTTTAAAACCTTGGTGGAAATAGTCTGAGATAAGCAAGTATAGATATAGGTATCTTACGTGAAGTCCTCAACTTCTATGGATCTAACCAGCATAGTTATGTCCATGATCACTATATTTGCACCCTAGCAGCAGTGAAGTTGGGGGCCCTTATTTCCTCCTCCTAAGCCAAGAAAGATATAAGTTGTCTTAGCCACAACTATCACTCAACCAAAGTATCCCTTCGGTCTATTCACCTCTTCGTTCAAAATTAATTTACAATGACGTTTTTTTTCAAAATTCATCTCTAAATCAGCCATTGTTATATGTATATAACAACAATATTACTCGTTACGAGATTTTTTTATAATTGAAATTAACGATGAATATAGCATTTGCTACTCTATCATCAGCGATGACTCATATATCGACATGTACCTACTGTTATTTTTCAAAATTTTAATTAAATCATCGATAAATTTTGAAATTCTCAAAACAAATGAGAAAGAGTGAAGGCGTGCTACGGAAGTCACTTTGATGATCATTGACATTCCCATTAATTGGTTTCTCGTGCCTACAATTTAGCAATGAATATTTAATTAAATGGGGGTGAGATAGAGGAATGGTCTCCCCCACTACTAGTCAAAAAAATGGAGGATAGTCAAGTGGGTCGTTGTTTGATGTGTGAGACCCTATTGACGCGGGGAACGGATCGTGATGAGTTCCCCAACGCAGCACTATCTACGTATGGTGTGTGCAGCTCCAAAAGTCAATACGTCATTATTCAAAACCCACGTTGCTGCATGAGATTCCAGATCTTACATTCTTTTTTATTTACAGATTTACATCACAGATGGTCTTTGCCTTGACCTCTTCAAATCTGGGTGGGTGTTGCCCAATTTTACCGAGTAGTTGATCCAATATACTTTGGCCATGTTTGGTTGGAGAATAGGCTCTGGAATAAGGGGTCAATTCTCCTCCCGACACGGTTCCCAATGGTACGATTATTTCCCATTATTCCATCTTATTTCACTCTTATTCATATCTTTATTCCACCTTACTTACCTTTATTTCACCTTATTCTCCTTATTCCTATCCTCCAGTCAAACAAAGAATAGACTTTTATTCTCCATCCTTATTCCTGCTTTCCCGAACCGAACGCACCCTTAGTTTATGCTTAATATCACCAAAAATATATACAGATTTTAGTCTGCTGCTTACTATCGATAAGATATGAAATTTTGGATATTTACCTCATGTTGAAGTAAGGAACCATGTCATGTATATTTGGAATAGATTCCATTTTGAAAGATTTGAAAAAGCACGTTGTGGGAGATTGTGTTTTGATAAGGAAGTGGTACAAAGTACGCTCTGATACCAGTTGACGGAAACAAGATCAATCGGTATCGTCTCCTCTCGGATACTGGATGTTGGGGATACGAACCTCGTCGGATACAGAAGCGAATACACAATCGACCATCACCATCATAGAAGTACGTGAAAGAAAGAACACCATATATATATCGGTGGTCGGTCACCTCTCACTAGGGCTGTCAGAAAATTCTCAGGATCGACATTCGCTCAGATTCGACTCGCTAAAAGTTTGATTCAGATTCGATTCAAAAATAAATGAACCTGAACATGAGTTTGGGTTTGATTAAATAAATGAACTGAACCTCAAAAACATTGGTTCGCTCAGGTTCAATTCGTTAAAAGTTCGATTATATACGCACACGTATACATAAAAGTATATATATACATACATATTGTATATATAAGAGAAAAAAGGCATTCTGTCATAACATAAGGGTTATTCTCTTATTTTTCCAAACTCATACAGTCATCCACTTCCTAAGTCCATATTCCATATTCCTGAAATCTCCCACAAAACCCTCCCTTACAGTCTACGACAATTAATGTCCTATTCTTAAACGAACTTTTAACGAGATGAATCGAACCTTTACGAACTTTACCGAGCCAAACCTGATTACAGTTTTCATTTTATTGAGTTGAACTGAATCCAAGCCTAAAAGTATGCTAAACGAACCGAGCCTGGGTGGGTTCGCTCAAGTTCGGCTCGTTTACACCCCACCTCTCACGATCACCGACGAAGAAAGATCATTATAATAAGGAACAAGTACAATTCTCTCTGTTCCCTCACTCTCTCACCTCTCTCTCTTTCTTTTCTCTCATGGTATCCCTCTTGTTGTGGTGTAGAGGAAATGCTTCCACCCCTCTTAATATAGCTCAAATACAACATTATAGTCCTATTCCCAATAGGACTATAAATAGAACACAACTCAATAACTATTATGATTAGGAGTCCAATTCTATTAGAATTCCTAATCCTAATTTGACTCTAATCCTAACAATCTCCCCCTTGAGTTGAATTCCATCACGATCTCTTCATCGTCTTGAGTCTGCACTGGGCCATCCTCATCATCTGCAAGTCTCGTTAGCAGTATCTCACCAACTCTAAATGATACACCCATCATTGGGTGCCCTCGACGTGCTCCCTCTCCAACACTCGTACAACTCGGCATTGTGCCTCATGATGTGACGCCACAAATCTCTCGTGACTAGAGATTGTGCTGACATCCTCCGGTAAAGAGAATCGTACTCGCTTCTCCTTTTTACGCACTTCTGCGGCAGAATGCCAATAACTTGCCACTCTCTCCTCGTATTTCTCAACCTGGGGAAAACTAGAGCTCCATGACCTGTCACGACCCTTCCCTCGAGCTTATACACCTTGTTTGACATCCTCATCCCACGCATCACCACGTGTGCTCCTTTTCTCGATCTGAAAATTCCCCTTTAATAGTGACTCGATGTCCTCGTGACTCGATTGTTCCCAGTGAAATCAAATTTTTCTTGACTGTAGGAGTGTGTCTAACACCTGTCAGAGTTCGTACTGCTCCATTAACATACGAAACCGCACTAATCTAATCCTGTTGACGTGGTGAACCTCTCCACCTCCCATTTTAACTGTGTCATTGATGAGCCGAAAGAATCTCAATCAATCCGGGATAAAATAATCACTCAAAGGGTCGTTACGACCCGGATCAAGAGATAAATCAGCTCAACAAGAAAATAAGGATCAGACCACTAAACAAAGATAAAAATCGAATAAAATCAATAGTGGCCCTCGCTATTAGATTAGCCTGGTATAGCGACCAGGGTCGGACTCAGTGAGCACGTGATGGCCTTGCGGCATACGAAGTAGTAAAAAATAGTGAAAAAAATAAAAGACAAATATTTTTTGTGGATTTTTAATATTTTTATATTTTTTTAGATTTTCAAATAATAAAGAAAATAAGGAAAATAAGGAAACAAGCAACTACACACAATTATTTAACTACTCACAATTATTCCAAAAATTCAAACAAAAATATTTTTATGTTTTTTATATTTTTTACTATTTTTGATTAATTTTTGGTGATTTTCTGATTTTTATAGAATTTTATAAAAATCAAACAAGGCTGAAAAATGAAGGAAATGTCCAGTCAGACTTGGAGGGCCAAATTAAAATGCAAAATGGCCCTATCAAGGTCTGAAGGTAATTTTCTTGTAAAGTAGAAAATACAAGGAAAATTTAGGCACTGGTTTTATTGATTTTTTACTTTTCTTTTATTTATTAGAATTTTTATGAGTTTTTGGGGGTTTTGTAATTTTTATAGGTTTTATAAATCTAAAAATGACCAAAATTGGTCAGAACATCAAACAACACAAAACAAACACTATCTAATTTTTTATAATTTTTAAATTTGTTTTAATATTTTTTTGTGATTTTTAAATCTAGACAGTAAAAAAATTGCGTGTTTTTGAATTTTTTAAAAATAATAAATGAAGTCAAAAATGTCTCCAAAAATTGGAGAAAATTTTAGACCATGGCAGGAGCCATGTATCCAATTTTCATCGAATTTGGAGTTGGTTTGCTATTTTATTAAAATCAAAAACAAGGGTACAGTGCACAGGGACCTGTACACAATTAAGAGAAGTTTCAGGGGGTCCAGTGCAAATTCTCCAAGAACTCATGCGCGAGGCGCGTGACCTGGGAACTCAGGGACCAAATTGCAAGAAAACTTAAGTCCCTGGACTAAATAGTAACACGTACTAAAAGTCCATGGGCTCAAGTGTAAATTACCCACGATATATAGCACATGCGCAAATAACATTCACAGGGGCATTTCTGCAATTACTAAAAACTTAATTTCATTCATTAACACCCAGAAACAACCAGCACATACATGCAATTATCCCACAAAAGCACGTGTCGAAGCACGTGTTCCACTACAAACAGGGGTATAAAAGCAAATACAAGAAACGACAGGGTCCTCTATGCAAATTACCCAACTAAAATAAAGCTTCTAAAATATTCACAGGACTAAAAATTAGCAACTACGAAAATAAGGGCCTAAGAGAAAATTACCCTTTATTAATTCGAGGGCCAGATGCACGCCACGTAAAGATCAGACGGTTGAGAAGAGGCGCGGCTAAGCAAAGGACTCCTCGGCGCCTATCCAACGGCTGGGGATGCGCCACGTGTAGATCCGACGGTCGAGGGGTGCTGGGTCACCTTCGCTGGATGGAGGGCTGAGAGGAGGCCACGTGGAGATCCAACGGTGGCTGCTGGGCCTCCTCTTAACCCTGATCGGACGGTCCTCGGAAGATCTGGAGCTGAAGGGCAATCGGACGGTTGGGGAGGATGCTCGATGAACTCGACGCCGGCGAGTTTCGTCGGGCTCGTGCGCGTGCAGGAGAGCTCCTTGGAGGCTGCTGAAGATCGGAGACGATGCGCCTTGGCCTCCCGCGTCTAATGGGCTCCTCCGATGACGCAACGGATCTCCGGAGAGCTCAGGCGACACCGACGGAGGATGAGCTGCTGCTCCAGAACGACGAGCCCTCAGATGGACTCGTTTGGACCTGAAAAGCACGGCAACAGGCTCCTGGGTCGAGGGCAAAGTGCCTCGACCCGATTAGCAGTGGTGAAGGTGAACGGTGCGGCGGGGCGTGTGAGTTCCGGCGGAGCGACGACGATGGAACTTGCTACCCAGTTCCTGTGCGAACTGGGGTGAATGAATGGGTGCAGAAGATGCGCGGGAGAAAGGCGAAGGTGGTCGGCGATTCCGATGATCGGGATGAAGACGGATATGGTCGGAATCAGAGATGGACGGCGATGGGTCGATTTGGGCGAAACGCGAAATTAGGGAAATGGAGAAGGAAAGAAGTCTACCTACTGGATGCTGTCGACTGTGTAAGAGTTGGGGATGCTCCAGGTCCTAGCCTCAAGGGCCGTCGGTGCCCGAGGCTCGAGCACCACCTCTGGGCGGCGCACGGCGGCGCAAAGACGCCGGATCAGTGGCCCGGTCGCTCCCTCCTCGCTGCGACACGACCGAGCGCAAGCTGTCACTCCTGCAAAGGCTATGGAGGTCCTAGGGTGAAGAGAGATGAGCCAACGATGCGAGAAAATGGAGGCGGAGCTCAGGCTATATATGAGTGCAGGTCCGAGAAGAGGAGGTCGGGCAGGGTTCCACGAAGCGCAGATCCCAACGCGGATGAGCGGGCGTGGATTTTGGATGCACGAGGAAGAAGGAGAGCCCGGGGTTTGCGAATAGGGGCGTCGGATCGAGTGTAGAGAATTTTGAGAAATCGGGTCGCGGGCTCGGATACAGAGCTCTGTGGTCCAAGGGGGGAATTGACCGAGGGTCAACGTCCCCCGTGGACCAATCAGAGCAGGCCATGTCAGAAAGATTTAAAAATTCGAGATAAAATAATAAATGGCCAAATTATTAAAAACTCAAAACATGAAAAATGTTTATTTTATTTTTTTCTATTTTTTGTGATTTTTAATTATTTTTTTGAAATAAAAATACGGTATTTACAATATAGTGATATACATAAGTATATATACAATATTGATTTTTAGTTTTTGATTTTTAATTAATTATTTTTGTACATTTTTATTTATAGCATAAAATTAGGAATAAAAAGGTATTTTTATTTTATTTTTATTATTTATTTACAAGGGTAAAATAAATAAGTATATACATTTATATACATGGTATATATACAATGTTCTTTTTGGTTTTAAATTTTGTTCTTTTTATTTAATTTTTGGTTTTATGGTTTTTATTTTATTTATTCACACCATGAAATATGGAGTATATACAAATTTTAGGGATTTTAATTTATTTATTTAAAAGGATAAATAAATACATGTGTGGTCTTATATACATGGTGAATATGTACAAAGAATGTTATTTTTATTTTCTTTTTAATTTTTCTATTTTTATTTTGATTTTATATTTATAAATATTTACACATATATAAAGGAGTTTTTATTTTATTTTTAGAGGAAAATACTTTTATTATTTACATAGGTATATTTACACACATGAGCTCCCTATCTCTCTCTACTTTGGCTTTTATGCGGTCAGGCCCATGCTGAGCCCTCCCTTGGGATTAGGTTGCTCAATATTTATTCTAAATATCTCCCTCTTTTTCTTTTAATTCTTTATTCTTTTATTTTTGCACAAAAACATGCTAATTATTAGTTTTTACACAATGCATACTTTTTGGTAATTATTTGTATTTACAAGTATTTACATGCATTTGCAAAGGTTTTTGTAGCTAAAATATAAGAATAAAGAGTGATGAATGAGTATTGATCAGTCATTATTGCATGCCTGATATGTATCGAACTGTTCTCTGGATGAGCACACGTGATCTGAGCATACCGAGTTCAGAAGCCATTTTTGATCTGCCTTCATCTCCCTAGAGCACGCTAACAAGTCTCCCTCACATATTGCGGTGGAATCCTCTTAGTCAGGTTTAGAATCACCAACCTTCTTTCCTTTCTCATTCTTACGTCTTAGACAATCAGCTATCTTGTGACCTCCTTGTCACAATAGAAGCATCTGATCGGGTCTCATAACTTGGATCGACCTATGAATCATGTCTCCCTTGATCTTGAGCATCTACCCTCGGTTGTCAGCATATGACCTTCATCATTTGTTGCCTCATTCATCGACCTCCGTCGAAACTCATTCATAAGCAACGAAGCAATTGTCTCATTCAATGTGATGATCTCCTTGCCATAGAGTAACAACATCACAAATATGATCATAGGAAGATGGAAGGGAACTCAACAAGATCAGTGCCTTATCCTCCTCGAAGAGAGATTCTCCTTTCGTATTCTTCTCCTCAAGTGTGAGCATGTTTGTCAGAATCTTGTTGAATTCATCCCAGTGCACTCCGAGCTTTGTCTTGTCAGTCATGTTTAGACCATAGAGGTTCTTCTTCATCAATAGCTTATTTATTAAAGACTTGGACTTGTATCATCCCTCGAGCTTCATCCAAACCTCTGTTGGATTCTACAGGTCGATGACTTCGTGAAGAGTGTTATCTGCCAAGAAAAGTTATATTGTAGTATTCGTGAGATCCCTCATCTCCTTCCACTTTTCCTCTTTCATCTTCTTTTGCTTCTTTTCTTTATCCTTGAGAGCTTTCACGAGTTCTTCTTGTGTGAGTATGTTCTTTACACGTTGTTTCCATAAGGTGAAGTCATTCCTCCCGTTGAAGGGTTCACGGAGGATAATGCACCCTTCGTTGTAAATTTCTCCATCGTTTTCTTATTATACCTCCTTGTATGATCAGAAAAATCAGAACAGAGTCATCCCTATCCGAATCGTCCAACTCATCTGGAATATGCAAAAATCCCTATCTAGACTCTTGGATCACCTCAATCGGACTCTCAACGGTTTAACGGTTTACCATAACCGTTGGATCTTAGCTGCCTCTAAAGAAAGCGCACATGTTGTGTTGTGTCGTATCCTCGACGTCAAATCCCACGTCGTATCTCTCTCTATCGTTGAACCTAGCTCTGATACCAGTTGTTGGGATACAAAAGCAATACCAACTACCCTATGATACTAGTTGATGGGAACACGACCCACCGGTATCGTCTCCTCTCGAATACTGGATGTTGGAGATACGAACCTCCCTGGATACGGAAGCTGATACACAATCGACCACCACCACGGAAGCACGTGAAAGAAAAAACACCAGATATAACGGTGATTGATCACCTCTCACGACCACTGGAGAAGAAAAATCACTATAAGAGGAACGAGTACAACTCTCGTTGTTCCCTCGCTCTCTCACCTCTATCCTCTCTCTCTCTTTCTCTTTGTGTGTGTGTCTTTCTTTTCTCTTGTGGTATTCCCATCTGCTGTGGTGTAGAGGTAATGCCTCTACCCCCCTCTTTATATAGCTCAAATACAATCCCATATTCTTATTCCTAATAGGACTATAAATAGAACACAACTCAATAATTATTAGGATTAGGAGTCCAATCCCATTAGAACTACTAATCCTAATTTGACTCTAATCCTAACATATTGTGGCCGAGGTTAGGTCTAACCCATCCAATATTAGTATTAGATTGGTGAAGAAAGACCTAAAGTTCCTGCATGGTGATGGGGTTAGCTGCACCGTCTATGATACTAGGGGTGTCCATGAGGTGGGTACCCACCCCCTTTTGATCGTGACCCGCCCTGCCTCGTTGGTATTAGATCACAGGTCGACCCGCTCCATTCCAACGGGTACCCAATTGTAACGGGTACCCGGTTAATGCCAATGGATATTGGCTACCCGTGGGTACCCACGGGTACCCGTGGAGATAAAGAGAGACACTTCTAGTGAAAGGTGACAAGTATAAAAATGCAAACGATATATCCAATTATGTATATCCATATCTATATCATATCCATAATGATAACGTCGGGACATGCAAATCTAAATGGTACGGGATGCATTCCGATAGGGATATATAAACATAGATAAATAAATTAATGAGGATATATAAAACTATGTGGATAATGTAAGCTATATGACTATATGAAATTGGAAGGAACAGAATCAAATACGGATCCAATAATGATATATTCATTTAGGTTCATCCTCGTAACGAATCAAATACGGATAAATAAGATGTAATATATATATATATATATATATAATCTGAGGACAATATGACATACGATATATAAGTATACATTCCTATTCGTAAATGATGGTATTAGTTATCGCTACATTTGGTTATCGCAACGTGTGCGTGTGTGTGTGTGTGTGCGTGTGTGTGCTTGTGTGCGTGCACATGTGTGCGCGTGTGCGTGTACGCGTGGGTGTGGGCATGCACGCACGCACGTGGGCATGGGCGTGGACACGAGCTCGAGCGCACGTGGGCATGTGGGTGGGTGGGTGCGCATGAGCGTGTGCGTGTGGGATACAATTCGCATTCAATTGTATTCATTACCATCATGTTTGGATGTCATTGATGTATGTATATCGATTTGGATCATATCCGATTCATTATCATATATTCTTAATTCAAATGTTGACATCTATATATATTTTGATTTCAAAATGGATACATATATGAGCCCTCCCATACATATAAATTTTATATTATCTATACAATTTTGATTCTATTATTTTTCCTATCTAATGTACATCTATTTCATACCGGTATTGATTTTTAATGATTTGGCAATATATTTTCCATATTCACCGATATTTGTATCCGCATCCATATCTATATTTTTAAAATAGATAAAAATAATGTAACATCTACATTGGTATTTGTATCTAATTATTCACATTTTTGTGAATTAGTTGATAATGGAAGCTTGCAACTGGGTACCTACAGGTACCCGTCGGGTTTTTTTATATGGGGCACGGGTCATGGCATAGCGGGTACCCGACCTATCTTTTTAAATGGGTACCCGAGAGTTTAGGGTCAAAATGAACGGGTCAAGCCGGGTATCCATTGACCCGGATATTTGTGAACACCCCTATATGAGACGCGTGTTGAAACTCTTTAGAAATTCATGGATGCAACAAAGGGAGCCATACGGTCTCTTTCCAGAATTCCAAACTCGAATCGTCATGATGTGGACTACTAATACATCGGCTGCATCACTTTAAAAAAGCCAACATGCATCAATTACCTACTGCTTACCAGTAAAAAAAGGCAGCAATAAGTCATCTCATCATGTAATCTGAGGGTCATAGGTTCGTAGGCTAAAAAGTCTTCTCGGGTCACATTGATGCATGTTTCTTTGTAACATTATTCAACTAACCTCGTGATTCTTTCTTCAGTTTTATTAATAACTAGTTAAAGAAATTGTTATGCATGTTTCTCTGGGAGCCATCAAGTAGTCCCGATAGTTCAGCATGCAATAAGTTAAGAGCAGATGGTCCAGAGATTTGCGCGCAATTAGTGCAGACCCAAAATAAACAGTGACGATTGTGAATCTCCCAAGTGCAAGCTATGCATGGATGGACAAAAATCCTGTGAGAGCAAACCAGATTGTTCATTGCTTAGCAATCAGAGCTTGCTCAGTGACTGAGACAGAGAGCTTTTCTTGGTGACGGAGGAATGCTTCTTCGAAGAGCTTGCAGGACCTGGACTTCCACCAACTTCCACCTTGATAGAACCAGCAGAAACTGCAGTCGCCACAGTTAAACCTCCCTATTTTTGATACACTTTCTGCAAGGGAATAAAAAGGAAAACATCGAAGAAAAGGCACATTATTCAACCAAGCATGGCCAAGTCAAAATGCGAGTATAAAGAACAATAAGACCATTGTTCAGGCATTCGACCAAGGCATCGAAAAGCCAAGACGCACCCTGCAAATTTAGGATGCATTCTGGATGATTCTAGATTGAGATATTAGAATACCCTCGAAGGCTAACTGCATCCAGCTCTCCAGATCGACCACCAAAGACAAGCCCACATTGAGATCAGCTGCCATGAATCATTCATCCTCTTAGAACAGGAAATTGAATCCCAAAAAGATGTGAAGCCAATGTTCCACGAAGAAAAGCTTGGACTAAAAAATTTTTGCATGATGGAACATTGTTGGAATAAGTGTTAAAATAGTTTTCCAAGGCACTTTCACAAAGGTAGCATCTGTTTATCGAGCTGATTTTCGTATTGAAGATCAAATCCTGTGTGTTTATCTTATGATGTACCAATAACCACAAGAAATAAGACACCCAAGGATGGGAATGGATTTAACCAAAGTTTTGAGTTAAAGGTTGTCTTAATTCCCCCATTTACCAAAAGATTGTAAATCAATTTATTTAGCCTTATCGTACCACAGTTGTCAATCGAGGGTAGCATACAATGATTACAATCGTTTGTATCAATAAATTATCAGATCGGCATCTGTCATCGCTGATTGATTCCTTCGCAGAGAGAGAGAGAGAGAACAAGAGAGGGATGTGAGAATGGGAAGGGGCTCCTGATGTCGAGGTTTCGATGTCGATTATTTTCCCCTCCCCATGGGAGGTTTATATAGGGTGTAAGCCCTCGCATCGTCCGCCCCCTTCCTCCACGTCCGAGTGGTTAGGCTCGTGTGAGACCCATTCTTGTGCAACTTTCATCAGTGGTTTTGACCACTCGATCATCCATGAGACTAGTTCTAACATCTTCCACTTGACTATAGTGGTCAAAGCTTTTACACTCCCACTATTCATGTACTGTATAGAGATGTGTATATTGAGGTTCATTATTCATGAAAACATCTTCCGTGACTCATGCATTCCTGAGTCCAATTAAACCAACATGTTTAATGTAAGAGCTAGCTACAATTCCATTGGTTAGGATTCAGCTAACACATCACTCGTAAGTATATAAGTTACAATAAATTCTTATTTTGACAGTATATCTTGTATAGTGATATTGGATTTCAATGTGCTTTACTTTAGAACTATTAGTCCCATTGTTAATCAGATTTACTGCATCTTGATTATCACAATACATTTAAATCGATCCTTTAACCAATTCTAAGCTTAAGTTTTCCAGAAATCATTTAATGCAAACTGCATGAGTGGTGGTCATACTACACACAATGTATTATTCCTCCTGTGTATGTCTAGAACACACCCTTGTTTTGTTGCTACCCCAAGAAACAGATGCTCCACCAAACATGAAAGGTAACCTGACGTAGATTTCCTATCATCCACATCCCCTCCAAAATCTGCATCGGAGTGTCCTACTAGTTCATGTGTAATTCAATTGATACACTAGTTTCATATGCACAGTCCCTTTCAGATATCAAAGAATCCTATTTACAACTTCCCAATATGTTGGTTTGGGATTACTTTGATATCTACTGACTAGGCTAACTAGATAAGTCGTGTCAGGTCGAATGCACATCATTGCATACCTCAGATTCCCACCGCTTGTGCATATGGAATTTCTAAAGGTTTCTGCCTCTTTCCAGGACATTGACTCTTGTTGAGTCTCTTTCCAAGCACAATCGATGAAGGAGATAGTATTTTTGTGCATTTCAAATATATTTTAATACAATATGCATATATTTTTCTTGACTTAGACTCAATGTCTTTAAATCTCTATCTCTTGTTATTTGAATTCCTAAAACATAGAATGCTTCGCTCATGTCCTTCATCTCAAATTCATTGCTCAATTTATTTTTAATCTCATTAAGCATTCCTATGTCACTATCGTGAGTAGAATGTCATCTACATACAATGATATGATAGAAATTTTGCTCCTACTCTTCATGACATATACACAATTATCCAACTTATTTGCAATAAATCCAAATTGGATGATTTTGCAATAAATCCAAGAAGAAAAGATGAATCTGAAAAAATTTTGTATGATGGAACATCTTTGGAATAAGTGTTAAAATAATTTTCCAAGGCACTTTCATGCATATGTTTACCAAGCTGATTTTCATATTGAAGATTAAATATTGTGTGTTTATCTTATGATGTATTAATAAGAATAGGAAACAAGACACCCAAGGATTAAATAGATTTATCCAAAGTTTGAGTTAAATGATGTCTTAATTTCACCATTTACCAAAAGATTGTAAATCAATTTATTTAACCTTATCGTACTGCAGTTGTCAATCGAGGGTAGCATACAACGATCATAATCATTTGTACCAATAATAGCTTCTAATCTTTGAAGTGTGGCTTTCAAGTTTCTCAACTGAGTCCACGGCCTAATTGGAGTGTTAGAGATTACCATATATTATGATTTCTGTATTTACCTCTATTTCCTTATGTGGCATTTCCCTTTGTATCACTGTTTCCTTATGCATTGTTTCCCTATGTAACCCCTCAGGGGTATTTATGTAAGTTCTCCTCATGTGTACCCTAGGGTTTTAGTCCTATATAAGGACCCTAAACCTCACAGAATAATCAAGCAATTCTCTTCTCTTCTTCTCTCCACATGGT
The DNA here is from genome assembly GCA_037367405.1 of Ottelia alismoides. Taxonomy (NCBI): domain Eukaryota; kingdom Viridiplantae; phylum Streptophyta; class Magnoliopsida; order Alismatales; family Hydrocharitaceae; genus Ottelia; species Ottelia alismoides. The sequence goes on from JAZKJV010000268.1 coordinate 907,538, forward strand.
ATCAGAGCAGCGGTCCTAGACCGGTGTTCTGACCGAACATCCCTCCGCCACCGCCTGCCTCTTCCTCCTCGACTGTTCCTACGGCCCTGCGCACCACGCTAGGGCTCCACGCACTCATCAACCCATCGTGCTAAGGCACCCGCTCCATCCGCACAACACGTGAGGTATTCCTGCCTTGTGAGCGCCGTGCGTGAGCGCTTCTGCACACGCGACTCCCTGCACAACGCGTGAGCGGGGGGGAGCTTCTCGCCTTCTCCGCCTCTGCACGACGCAAGGCTATCCCGCCTCCAGTATTTCTGCAACACGCGAGGGCCTTCGCCCCTCGTAAGCGGTGACTGCGAGCGCCTTGCGTGAGGGCTTCTCTCTGAACCTCGCGAGCGCTTCTGTCTCCAGCAACCCTAAAGTTAGGGTCCCAGCGCCTCTCCGCCTCTTCGTCTCTCCGCCTCTCTGCCTCTCCCAGCGTCGAGACCGGTGAAGGCTTCCCGCCTCTCCGCCCCTTGTCTCTGAACCACAGGCAAGTCTTGACGCCTCCAGCACCCCCATCGAAAGGGTTCCAGCACCCTTGCGCACTAAACTGCCAGTGCCCCAGCGCCCCTGTGTGAGGGCTTCAGTGCCTTGGCACCTGTGCTCCTGTACTGCCGTGATCCTGTCCCACTAAGGCGTTTACCGCTGACACTTTAGACCTCTTATTCAACTTTGGTTTAAGAGCGTAGATCCTCCACAACTCTACAACAATGGGTAACTAAGGCGGTTCTACATATCAACTGCAACTGCGTCTAGGTCACTTTTTCTTGACCTAGAGACACTATCATGACGTCTATCGAGACCAAGCCTATGTATCCTCCTTCTTCTCTAATGGTACAAGGCACATCTATCAAGTTGAAAGGATCTGAAAACTATGTTTATATGGTCTTGATCCTTCAAGATATTTATTGGTGGTCAACGAAAGAGTGCCATCCTGACAAAGACTCCTCCTGCTATCACTGATGCAGATTATGAAGCCTGGTTTGTCGACAATTGCCAGGTAATTACTTGGATGACAAATAGTGTAGATCCAAATATTGCTGCCAATCTTTTATATAAAGATACTGCTAAAGCTATGTGGGAAAATCTTGAACACACATATTCCCAGAAAACAATCAAGTCTCGCCTTTCTGATATATACACAAGAATTTGGTCTACTAATCAAGAAGAAACCAGTTTAACTGAATACTACCGGACACTTTACAAGCCTGTTTGAAGAACTTCTTATATTTCAACCTGCATGCTGTGATAAACAAATAGGCGAACGTGCCGAGTGGCAGGTTTACAGGTTCCTTTCGGGGCTGCATCCGAAATACAAAATTGCTAAAGATCAATTTCTTATGGCTGATAAATTGCCTACGATCGAAACCATATTCGGTCGACTACAGGAACTGGAGGTTCCGGTTCAAAATTCTCAGGTTAATTCTTCTACAGAAACAACGGCTCACTATTCATCTGGGAACAGAGGTCGTCATTCTTATTTAGGAGGCCGAGGTCGAAGCCGTGGACGTGACTTTAGTCGTGGACGTGACCTTGGACGAGGTCGTGGTCGTGATTCCTCTACTGGCCGTTATCCTGCATGTGTACACTGTGGTCGCATGAATCATCCCTCTGAGCGTTGCTGGGCAACTTTTGGTAAGCAACCAAGTGCTCATAACACTTATGATGACGAGCCACATGATAATAATGATACAACTACTCACATTACGGATGGACAACATACTCCATTCATTGCTTCTGAATATACTCGTCTGTGACAACTTCTTAATGACTCTGCTCCCTCCACAAAAGACTCCACTGCATCTGCTGCTACTGCTAATCTTGCCACTACATCAGGTACCGTAGCAAACTCCGTCTCTGTTACCAAACATGCATGGATTATTGATTCTGGAGCTTCCACTCATCTAACGGAGATGTCAGTCTGCTTGCCTCATCTCAACCTGCTACCTCTATAAAGAGCGTTTGTGTTGCCAATGGGGATCATTCTCCCATTACCGCGGTTGGAACTATTAAATTCTCCAATAAGCTTCATCTAACAGATGTGCACTGTGCTCCTGCCTTTCCCCTCAGTCTTCTATCTGTTCAGAAACTATGTCGTGAGCTACATTGTCGTGTTATTTTTGATGAATTCTGCTGCTATTTTCAGGACATCCAGACGAGGTAGATTTTTGGTGGGGGACATGAGAGGAATGGCCTATACTACCTCAATAACCCTACCACTAACAACTTTGCTGGTGCTACCTCCATCACTGAAGATCCACTTCTATGGCATCTTCGTCTGGGACATCCTTCTGCCAATGCTCTCTCTATGATGTTTCCTGAATTGTCTACGCTAAAACCTTTTCAGTGTGAAGCATGTCAATTCGGTAAACATCATAGAACTTCCTTTCTAGCTAGAATTGAGCCTCGTCGTACTACTCCTTTCTTCTTAGTTCATTGTGACATTTGGGACCCTGTCCGGTCAAAACCATTAGTGGTCATAAGTACTTTGTTGTTTTTGTGGATGACTACAGTCGCTTATCATGGGTATTCTTGTTAAAAGAACGTTCAGAAATTAATATCATTGTCAAGAACTTCTTTCGTTATGTCAAAAATTTCTTCTCTACTACCATTAAAATCTTTCGTTCGGATAATGCTCTGGAATTTACTCAGAATGATTTGATAACATTTTTTGCATCCCAGGGAACCATACATCAAACATCTTGCCCATATACATCCCAACAAAATGGGGTTGCTGAAAGAAAACTAAGACACCTTCTTGATATTGCTCGATCCTTACTCACCCATATGAATGTTCCCAAGATATATTGGGGCAATGTTATCCTTACTGCTGTACATCTTATAAACAGGGTCCCCTCTGCTTCTCTGCATGGCTCCACTCCCTTCAACTTACTATATCCCAAGGAGAAACCGTTCCCTTTGCCCTTACGAATTTTTGGATGTACATCATTTGTCCATAATTTCCATACCACGGACAAATTATCTGCTCGAGCTATCAAATGTGTTTTTCTAGGGTATTCCCAAACTCAAAAAGGATACATATGTTATGATCCTAAAGGACATCGTTACTATGTTTCTCTTGATGTCACCTTCTTTGAACAAAACAGCTTCTTTACACAACCAGTGTCCGATATTCCCCTACAATCCCCGATTCCACCAATTGTGTATAAAAGAAGAACTGTGTCTAGTCCGGTTCAGGTCCCTTTACCTATTCCATTGTTGCAGGACACTACGCCATCCTCGAATGCTCCCACCAATGCTACCCCGGATAGTCCTCAGGAGTTACCAATCGCACTACGCAGAACAAAGAGGCAATGTACACTTCACCCAATATCTCATTTCACCTCTACTAATGGGTTATCTTGCTCTGATAAAAGATATGCAGATGCCATAATGGCTATTTCTGTTCCCAAAGATCATCATAGTGCATTACAAGATGAGGGATGGAGAATGGCAATGAATGAAGAAATGGAAGCATTACAGTCCCGAAAAACATGGGAACTCGTCAAATGCCCTCCTGGATGTAAACCAGTTGCATGTCGCTGGATATTCACTACGAAGCAGTCCCCTGACGGTTCTATTGATCGGTTAAAAGCAAGACTTGTAGCGAAAGGCTTTACTCAAACTTACGGGGTAGACTACTTCGAAACATTCTCCCCTGTGGCTAGAATGGGATCCATACGAACTATCATCTCTGTGGCAGTAAACAAAGGGTGGCCTATGTTTCAGTTAGATGTCAAGAATGCGTTTCTATATGGAGAGCTTGACGAAGAAGTCTACATGATACAACCCCCAGGTTATGAAGTCGAGGGGGAGTATGTATGTCGACTTCACAAAGCCATCTACGGACTAAAGCAGAGTCCAAGAGCTTGGTTTGATAGACTAAGTACAGAGATTGGCACCATGGGCTTCCAGAGGACTACATCAGACTATTCAGTTTTTGTCAGGAGGCGACAGAATAGTGTTGTAGTTCTTGCTGTATATGTAGACGATATGATTATTACTGGAGATGATGACCAAGGGATACTAGAAACCAAGGCTTTCTTGCAGAAAGTATTCATCACCAAGGATCTTGGACAACTCCGCTATTTTCTTGGAATAGAAGCTTTACGTTCTGAGAAAGGCTTACATATGTCACAGAGGAAATACTGCCTTGACATACTAACTGAGGCAGGACTACTTGGGTGCAAACCCTCGGGAATTCTAGCAGAACCTAAAAAGCATTCGGCATCCAATGATCCTCTCTTTGAAGACACTACACGATATAGGAGCCTGGTTGGCAAACTTCTATATCTTACAGTTACTAGACCTGATATATGTTATGCTGTAAACAGGGCTAGTCAAAATATGGAGAAACCATGCTACAGTCATTTGGCAAGATGTACTTCAAATACTTCGCTACCTAAAAGACTCGCCAGGACGAGGAATCTTCTATGGGGCAAATGGTCACACAAATCTTACTGCATATGCTGATGCTGATTATGCAAGCTCTCCGGAAGACCGTAGATCTACAACTGGATATGCCATGATGGTAGGAGGAAACCTGGTTAGTTGGAAAAGCAAGAAACAATCAGTTGTTTCAAGATCTAGTGCTGAAGCTGAATATAGAGCAATGGCTCAGGCTACGTGTGAAGGCTGCTCACATTTCTAAAAGAACTAAATGCTGCTACATCCACTCCTACTCCCTGTACTGCGACAACAAATCAGCCACCTACATTCCTACCAATCCTGTATTCCATGAGAGAACAAAACATATTGAGATTGACTGTCACTTTATCAGAGATGATGTACGAGGAGGGAAGATCACCACACCACACATTCCAACAGATCTTCAACTTGCTGATATCTTTACCAAGGCAGTAACTAAGAAGCGGCTTTCCTGGATAACTTCCAAGTTGGGCATGATTGATGAATATGCTCCAACTTGAGGGGGAGTGTTAGAGATTACCATATATTATGATTTCTGTATTTACCTCTATTTCCTTATGTGGCATTTCCCTTTGTATCACTGTTTCCTTATGCATTGTTTCCCTATGTAACCCCTCAGGGGTATTTATGTAAGTTCTCCTCATGTGTACCCTAGGGTTTAGTCCTATATAAGGACCCCTAGACCTCACAGAATAATCAAGCAATTCTCTTCTCTTCTTCTCTCCACATGGAGAATAAGAGATCAACTGTTTTGAACCAATTATTTGTTACCCTTCATGAACTTAGACCATTGTTCATATTGGTTGATGAATCTCCATTCCATCACCTTCATTCTTTA